>ML103846.1:36711-49033 GCA_003697995.1 Taxidea taxus jeffersonii | reverse complement strand
TTCACTTCGCATAATACTTTCTAGGTCCACTTACGTTGTCACAAATGGCAAGATCTCATCCTTTTTATGGCTGAGTATATATATACATACATACACACACACGCCACATCTTCCTTACCCATTCATCTATGGATGGACACTTGAATTGCTTTCGTATCTTGGCTATTATAAATAATGCTGCAATAAACATAGGGCTACATGTATCTTTTTGAATTAGTGTTTTCATTTTCTTTAGGTTAACAGAATTACTGGATCATATGGTAATTCTATTTTTAATTTTTTGAGGAACCTCCACACCGTTTTCTGCAGTGGCTGTACCAGTCTACATTCCCACCAACAGTGCATGAGGGGTCCTTTTTCTCCACATCTTCGCCAACACTTGCTATTTCATCTTTTTGATTCTAGCTATTCTGACAGGTGTGAGGTGATACCGCACTGTGGTTTTGATTTGCATTTCCCTGAGGATGAGTGATGTTGAGCACCTTTCCATGTGTCTGTTGGCCATCTGCATGTCTTCTTTAGAAAAATGTCTATTCAGGTCCTCTGGCCATGTTCTAATTGGATTATTTGGTTTCTGGTATTGAGTCATGTAAGTGTTTTATATATTTTGGATATTAACACCTTATCAGATGTATCATTTGCAAATATCTTCTCCCATTTGGTAGGCTGCCTTTTAGTTTTGTTGATTTCCTTTGTTGTGCAGAAGCTTTTTGTTTTGATGTAGTCCCAATAGTTTATTTTTGCTTTTGTTTTCCTTGTCTCAGGAGACAAACCTTGAGAAATGTTGTTCCGGCACCTTAGAGTTTTAAGTGCGATTGTAAATGCTTTTTTATTTTTATTTTTTTTTAAGATTATTTATTTATTTATTTGACAGAGATCACAAGTAGGCAGAGAGGCAGGCAGAGAGAGAGAGGAAGGGAAGCAGGCTCCCTGCTGAGCAGAGAGCCGGACATGGGGCTCGATCCCAGCACCCTGGGATCATGACCTGAGCCGAAGGCAGAGGCTTTAACCCACTGAGCCACCCAGGCGCCCCTGTAAATGCTTTTTTAAAAAAAATATATCATATTCTAAATGTTTCTTATAGGTTCATGGGCCTCCAACAATTTTTTTATACTGGTCTAACATCCAGATATCTTTTAAAAGTAGTAGATCTTATTTTTTAAAGATTTTATTTATTTATTTATTTGACAGAGAAAGAGAGAGAGATCACAAGTAGGCAGAGAGGCAGGCAGAGAGAAGGGGAAACAGGCTCCCTGCTGAGCAGAAGGCCCAATTCGATGCAGGGCTCCATCCCAGGACCCTGGGATCATGACCTGAGCCAAAGGCAGAGGCTTAACCTTAACACTGAGCCACCCAGGCGCCCCTAAAAATAGTAGTTCTAATAGTTTGCCTATCCTCATGAATGATTTTGTTTCCTCCTTTCCTATCCTATTACTACTTATTTATTTTTTCTTTTTTTTTTTTAATTTTTTTTATTTATTTTTTTGACAGATAGATCACAAGTAGGCAGAGAGGCAGGCAGAGAGAGAGGGGGAAGCAGGCTCCATGCCGAGCAGAGAGCCCGATGTGGGGCTCAATCCCAGGACCCTGAGATCATGACCCGAGCTGAAGGCAGCGGCTTAACCCACTGAGCCACCCAGGCGCCCCTACTTATTTATTTTTTCATGTCTTACTGTACTTGTTAGTCTCCCAGGAAAATGTTGGAAATGGGTATTCTTATGCTGTTCCAGACATTAAGAATTTACCTTTATCTGTTTCATCTTTAAGAACGGTGCTTGCTTTGGGATTGGAATTTTATTTTTTTGAAAGATCTCTATGAGTTAACAAAGTTCCCTTCTGAATCTAATCCACTCTTCAAAAAAAAAAGTCATAAATGGAGTTATGTTTTATCTTATCAAATGATTTTTCCAAATCTACCAGGATTATCACATTTCTTCTTCCATTTCCATTAATGTGATGAACTATATTAATACATTCTCTAATGTTACCATTCTTGGTAAATTTATTTGGTGATGAACATGTTTTAATCCATTGCTGGATTCAACTTGCTGTTATTTCACTTAGACTCCTAGATGTGATTTCCTAAGTGATAGTAGCATATAATTTTTCTTTCTTCAATTTACTTCTTTGGTATTTGTCTCAAAGTGCCTCATAGATGAACTGAGAGACATTTCCTCTTTTTCTTTCTTTTTTTTTTTAAGATTTTATTTCTTTATTTGAGAGAGAGAGAGAAACAGAGGGAACACAAGCAGGGCAGAGGGAGAGGGAGAAGCAGGCTCCCCACCCGCCGAGCAGGGAGCTGATGTGGGGCTTGATCCCAGGAACCTGGGATCATGACCTGAGCCGAAGGCAGACGCTTAATAACTGAGCCACCCAGGTAGGTGCCCCACATTTCCTCCTTTTTTTTTTTTTTTTTAGATTTTATTTATTTATTTGACAGAGACGCAGCGAGAATGAACACAAGCAGGGGGGGTGGCAGAGGGAGAAGCAGGCTTCCCACTGAGCAGGGAGCCCTGCACAGGACTCATCCCAGAAGACTGGGATCATGACCTAAGCCGAAGGCAGAGGCTTCACGAATGAGCCACCCAGGCGCCCTGCATTTCCTCTTTTTAATTCTCTTTTAGGAGTTAAATGAAAATTGAGTTTGGCTATTCTTCAGAGAGTGGTCACCGGGAAGACTGTGGGCGTCTATTAGTGATGTTTTGTTTGTTTGTTCCTTGGTGCATATATTTTAAACAACTGATTTAAGTTCTCTCTATTCACAGTCTATTCAAATTCTTTATCTCCTCTTGGAGATCTCCGGGAAGCTATACTTCCTCAGAAAGGCGTCCTGTTCTTCCAGGTCTTCAAATTTATTACCCCAGATCGTTCAATGTATTCTCGTTTTAAACTCCTATTGTATCTACAGTTATTGTACTTTTTTATTCCTAATATGTTTATTTGCATCTTCTTTTTTCTTGCTCAGTGGTTCCAGAAGTGTCTATTTAATTAGTCATTTCACAGAAGTTAGAAATTTACCCTCAAGATATATCTCTAACAGCATCAAAACAACATGCCCAGGATTACCCATTCTGGCATTCTTCATAATAGCAAAACAGTGGAAAGAGTCTCAGCGTCCACATGCAAGAAATTAGAATCAATTATGGTACTTGCACATAGTAGACTGCCATATAGCTTTTTTAAAAAAAAAGAATGAAGACCTCTATAAACTGATGGGTCATGATTTCCAGAATACGTCATTAAGTGGAAAAAAACACTGTGCACAGAGTATTGTGGAATGAGACCTTTTGTATAAGAAAAAAGGGGAAATATGTTTGCATCTGCTCATTTTTACCAAAAGAAATAAGAAGGATAAAATTGTTTACCCACAGAGGATGGGTGGGGAGGAGACAAAAGGGATAAGGAGGGGAATGGAATTTGTATCATGCCTTTTTAATGTAGCTTTGACTTTTGAATGATGTTAATATTTTACAAGTTTCAAAAAAACAAATCAGGGGCACCTGGGTGGCTCAGTTGGTTAAGCGACTGCCTTTGGCTCAGGTCATGATCCTGGAGTCCTGGGATCAAGCCCCACATTGGGCTCTCTGCTCAGCGGGAAGTCTGCTTCTCCCTCTGATCCTCCCCTTCTTGTGCACTCTCTCTCTCTCTCTCATTTTCTCTCTCTCAAATAAATAAATAAAATCTTTAAAAAAAATCAATGAGAAGGAGGAAGCAACTAAAACTGAACGCCAACAACGACAAATAAACCTAACTGTGTATCAAACAAGTAACAACCACACAGAAGAAACACACAATTCAAATAACTTTTGAACACAATTTTCTGTATACCCTCAGTAGGATATATTCTAAGAACTTCAAAGAAATCTTAAGTTAATACACTTAGGAGGGTAAGGCTGATGTAGCAATTCTGAAATGCTTTCATCTGTGTATAAGACTTGGTAAGTGAGTACATATATGGTTGTTGGATTCTCATTCAGGGAGAAGGGAGACAGAAATACGGGATGGGAGGAGTGCGAGACGGCTAAGATGCTGGACTGGAATTATTGGCACGAACTCATCATTCTGAAGTCATATCTCCTAGCTCTGAATGCTGAGAGGGCCTAGAAACACTGACTCTCCAGTAACCGTGAGCACACCTCACATCCAGATCTTGGTGTCCAAACACCATTCTCCTCTGAACAGAACGAGAGCACTTTGGAGAAATGCACGGTTCCAGGACTGGGGCTCAGCAACTACAAGATGGGTCTGGAATATCCACACATCGTGCCAGAAAGTTTTGAAGTTCTCAGAGGATACGGAACACACGTCAGATGGACAGAGAAATTGCTCTAAAGAGTTCCTAATCGTCACATTTGGCGCAATTTGTGTATCAACATGAATTATAACAGAAGTAAATTGTTACTGAATCAAAAAAATTGCCCTGACCATACTGATCACGGTAAAAACATTAAAGGGGGAGGCAGAGAGGGGAAAACTCTTATTCACAGGAGGGGGCCTGCCAATAAATATAGAAAGAACGATATCTATGAAATATATAGGAAATATTGCGACTAGGCGACGACTCTGTTCCCAGTCAGGTTTCCACTCATGGTTTTAGTAGCTGTTGGTCATTCTTTTCTTTTTTTCAACTTTAAGCTAATAGGAAGAAAGCGACGATAAACACTTGTGTACTCCTTTCTCTTGAAGTAAATGCCTAAAATCACAGTTGCTGGCTCACACTGGGCGGTAGTGTATGTTTCACTTTACAAGACACCACACAACACTCCACACACCCCCGTCCCGATCCCGGGTCTAGGATCGCGCGCTGCCTTCGGTGGTTCTCTAACCCTGCGGTATCATCTGGGAGAAATGAGGGGAAACAGCCTCTAAACGTGATGGTACAACCACGTTCAAAGCCGCACTGCTTGTGGTGAACTCCAAACCGGAACCAGCCCCAGGGTTCACCCAAAGCAGGATGGCTAAATTTCGATCTAGTTGTAACAACGGGGGCTACGAACCCGTCAGCCATGAGAAATGACTACGACATGCAACAATACGGATGAGTGTCACCATGTGGAGTGAAGGGAGCCAGACCCAGACAGGGACATCCTGACCATTCCACTTACTTAACGGTCAGTAACAGGCCATTACAACAGGCCAGTTGTTCCACTGAACTGGAACACAGTGAGGGAAGTCAGAAAAGTGATTCCCTGGGGGACTGAGGGCTGCGGGAGAGGGTGCTGAGAGACAGCTAATGCTCTAACCCTACCCCAGTGAGCAGTGAGGCTTACTTGGATATATTTGCTTTGTGAAAACCTACCACACGCTGTACCTTAGTTTTGCTCATATATATATATATATATACATATATATATATACATATATATATGTATATATATATATACAGAACAAACCTAACCCTGATTCTAGAACTAAGCAAAAAGAATACTGACTCCTTTCTGAGTTCTTTTTAAAGTTTAGGTTTCAGAAGGCGTGCTTATTCTCTGACTTCCTAAGCTTTTTGGGAAAACTCGCTTGTGACCAGCATGTCCTGGTGATGATACTGGGGATGGGAGCCGGCAGGGAGAATGCACTTTGAGACTCTGTGTTTGCTGCATGAGGGGACGCACGCCTTTATGGAAAGAAACTGGACAATACGCATCAAGATCATGAAAAAAACTTAAACCCCATTTTATCTGATAATTCCCCTCCAGGAATTTATCCTAAATCAACATCTCAAATACTTATGACCAATGCTGTAAAGTTATACATTAAAAAATGTTTTAGAAAAGAAAACCCTTTGTAGGTGATACTTACAATTGGCGTTCCAAAAGGAATGTAACCTGAAGTGGGGAGAGAAGAGGGTCAGGTCTTCCAGTCCCACCCATCACCATCCCACCTGCCACTCAACAGAGACACCAGAAGAGGCTTCTGGGTTTGCTCTGGTCAGTGGCCCTGATGAGGCTCCTCCAGCCCCCAGACTTCTTCCTGGCTCAACCCTCCCCAGGATAGAGGGCTCCCCTGTGTCCCTCTATCCTCTCTCTCTGTCCCCCTTTAGCCAGACACTTCTCACTCCCCTCCAAAGCTCAGGGGCCCATTGCCGAGGGCAGGCTGCCCACTGCTGGTGGGCCATCACGCTATACTCAGTGTTCCTCCCATGATTTCCCCCAGGAGGTATGACGTTCCTGGCCCACACCCACTCCACACACTCCACAGCCTTCAAAGGCCCTGGAATGTTCTCCTTCTCTGACCTTGCCTTTCTAGCACACATCTTTACTTCCCCGGTATCATGACCAATTCTGGAAAGGGAACTCCCCACACATTAACCCTAACTCTAACCCCCTAACCCTAACCCAAACCCTCTATGTGCCAGAGGTCCTCTGTAACTTTCTCGTACCCTGGCCAGACACACTGCTGAGGGCCATTTCCTCACTGCTCACTGCCCCCAAGCTGCAGGAGGCTCCTTCCACGTCCTCCACTCTGCTGTCACTGGGCAGCCTTGTGTCCCTGACCTCTGACTTATGGCATTCAGTCAGCTGGGGGAGGGACCACAGACGACCATGCTTATCTGAGTTGTCTAAAGCAAAGGTTTATGAGCTGTCACTCTACTGCCCACATTCCTCTGGAGACAGATCCAAGGTTTGATGGGAGAGTGACAAAAGAGAATCCAGGCCCCAGGTGAGATGCTGCTATGACCATGTGCAGGGACTGGGCACACTGACAGCCACAGCTACAAGATGCTCGAGGCTTTGGTGCCTGGGACCCCCTCACGGGCAAGCACGGAGGCTCAGGGGGCACTCACTGCCTCAGTGGGCACAATGGTGTCAATGTGGTTGTGTGTTCTGTCACCCACATGAGGTCAGGCTCCCTAGCGGTGGGGATCCTGACTGAGCCAGCTGGGAACAGCCCCTGAGGGAGACCCTTTCTCCAGTCCCCTGAGGACTTTCCAAGGGAGCAGCCAGCAGCCCTCCCCTCCAACCCTGCCCCGGTGCACTGAGAAATGTCATGGAGTAGGCCTCAGCACTCTGGTGTGACACTGACCTCCGCTGTATGACTCTGGACAAGGCCTGGAGCTTCCCGGAACTACAGTCAGGATGGACACACTGGCCCCGGACTCGGGGCATGCAAGCGCTCTCTAGACTACGAAGCTGGGCATACAGAGCTCTCCCTCTTGTGACCACAGGGCAGGGACTTCCTGGTGGCAAGGATCTTCTGCCCACTCCCCCACACCACCCCCTCTGCCACTGGTCTCCACAGAACAGGGATCCACCTCCCGTGTGTGGGCACTCGTGCCATCGCAGCATTCTGGAGTAGTGGGGAGCCTGGGGATTAAATGCCTTTAAAGGAGTGTGGTTTGGTGGGAAGGAGCACGATGTGCACAGGGAAGGTTAGGGAGGAATGACTCACAGAAAGCAGGGCCTGCCTGACTCCGACTCTGGTGTCACCCCTGAGGCTGTTGCTAAGTGAGTAGTGTCTAACTGGGCTGGGGGCACCCGATTCCCCCCATGGAGGCCTCCGTTCCACCCCCACTGCTCAGGCAGAAGAGGAAAACAGGTACATTTTTTTTTTTAAGCCCCATAGGTGATTCTGAGGCCTGGCCAGAGGTCTGTAAAGTTGAGCCAAGGGGAAAACGTGGCTCAGTGTGTCACAGGTTCCGTCCCTCCTTGGCTTACAGCCCCTGGGTGATCCTAGAGCCGGGACCACGGTAAGCGCCCGAGGCTGGGCAGAATCAGAAGGGTCCCATGGGCTTACCTGACATTCTGAAGGGCATGAAGATCTTCTCATTGGTGTCTGGGTGTAGAATAGCCTGGCAAGAGGAGGGAACAAGGCACAGGTTGACTGCGGGGAGGGGAGGGAAGTGGACAGGGGGACAAGAGAGGGAGGAAAGAGGGAAAGGAGAGCTCCCCAAGAAGGACTGGCCAGTCAGTCCTTTCCCACCATTCAAGGCCAGAGAAAACCAGAACATGGGCCCCCAATAGGACTTTTCCTGACTCCCACTCAAAGCTGAATGCAGGGGAGTGGGACTGCGTCTACCTGGCAGATCCTCTGTCCCCAGGGCCTGGTATTCATAGGCACGTAAGGATTTTGTGGAAGGCCCCCACAGGGAAGGAGCTCAGGGGCCCAGGGAAAGGCAAGGGGCCTGAGTTCTGGCAATCAGAAACTCAGGCCCCGGTTATGGGGGTAGGAGGAAGGGCAAGGCAGCTGGGGGCTAATAGGGCACAGCCATGAATCCCCAGGGCAGAGCAGACCAAGGGAAGGAAACAAATCCAAAACAGAATTACCTGCTTGATTTTCTGTGCACTCCAGAGCTGCAAGGAAGGGAGGATGGGATAGAAGGGTGCAGGGGGTGGGAGAAGGAAAAGAAAATAAAGGACACAAATTAAAAGCACATACCAATTGACAGTATCATAAGCCACATTTTTTAACCAAGAGATCGAGCCCCAAAGGGTACAAGAGGCTCAGGCTGCCCTGGCACCCCCAAGCCTGGTGGCTTCCCTGGGGCTTCCCTGGGGCATCCCAGGACAACAGAACCAGGGGATCTCATGCAGACCATGCAAACCAAGGGTTCTCTCCTCTGGCTGTGCTGGAAAGCTACTTGAAAATTTCTTCCACCAATGTTCTAGTTGATTCCAAGGTACAGCCAGGTATAAAGCCCTGATTTGAATGAAGACACTTCCACTGTCTCCTGGAATCACTAGAAGCAGCATAGCATGGGTTCTTCAAAGCTGGACGGACTGCCCAGATTCCTGGCTTTGCCCCTCCTTCCTCTGAACCTCCATTTCCTCCCCTGCAAAATGGGGATAATAGCAGTGCCTCCACCATCACGGAAGGGGTCTGGGAAAAGTGCCTGGAGCAGTGCTGGGCACAGAGCAGGTGCTTTATGACTGCTGACCACTGGGGGGTATTATCCCCATTGTTGTGGTTCTTATAAGAAGGTTGCAAGAGGAAGAAAGTTGCTTTCAAACGAGCAGAGAGGTTGTCTCTCCCGCACGGCATGGGAGACAGGCTGGACCGACAGAACCATTCCCGATTCCTTCTAGTGATATCAATACTGAACCTCACTGAGTCTAAGATATCACTGATCCTAAGATGCACTGTCATGTGCCACTGAGAAGGAAAACTATAAACCATCCCAAGACCTCCATCCGTTAAAAGACTCATCCATTTGAGAGACATTAAAATGTGGTAAGATGAACTGTTTAGAATCAAGAAAACGTCGTAAATAAAAATGTGCATGTGGGCAAAGCAAAGGCAGTGCATTTTTTAAAAAAGACTTTATTTATTTATTTGACAGAGATCACAAGTAGGCAGAGAGGCAGGCGGAGAGAGAGAGAGAGGAAGAAGCAGGCTCCCTGCTGAGCAGAGAGCCGGATGCGGGACTTCATCCCAGGACCCTGAGATCAAGACCTGAGCCAAAGGCAGAGGCTTAACCCACTGAGCCACCCAGGTGCCCCAAAGGCAGTGCATTTTTAAAGGAGCAAGAAGGTATAAGGCGAGAGGGAAGAGGTAGCCAGCAGTTGAGGCTGGTTTTAACAACAGTGTGGTTCAGTTATGCCTCAGTTACGTGGCAATGTCATCTGGAATATAAATTAAGCTGCAGAAGGCCATCGGGTAACAGAAACAGAAGCATAAGATTGAGGAGCTCACGTTTATGCATTTTACTCCCATCAGAGTCCCTCAACCCTTCATTCGCAGCCTAATTACCCTGATATGTTACAAACATATTTGATTTTTTACAATTCCAGACCAATGAAGATTAGAAGTGGTTGATTTAAAAATTCTAAGTATGTGGGACGCCTGGGTGGCTCAGTTGGTTAAGCAGCTGCCTTCAGGTCATGATCCCAGCATCCTGGGATTGAGTCCCACATCGGGCTCCTTGCTTAGCAGGGAGCCTGTTTCTCCCTCTGCCTTTGCCTGCCACTCTGTCTGCCTGTGCTCGCTCTCTCTCTCTCTCTATAACAAATAAATAAATAAAATCTTTAAAAAAAAAATTCTAAGTATGGAAAAAGGGGACATGGAGAAAAACCCAATGCAGAATCCTGTTGGCCAAAGACACTAAGAGCATAACAACAAAGAGGTAAAACAAAGCGATAAAAGGCTGATCCCCGGGGCACCTGGGTGGCTCAGTGGGTTAAAGCCTCTGCTTTCAGCTCAGGTCATGATCCCAGGGTCCTGGGATCGAGTCCCGCATCAGGCTCTCTGCTCAATGGGGAATCTGCTTTCTCCTCTCTCTCTGCCTGCCTCTCTGCCTACTTGTGATCTCTGTCTGTCAAATAAATAAATTTAAAAAAAAAAAAAAAAGGCTGATCCCCTTTGCCCAGGAAGTGCCTTTATGCAGTGCACCTCCAATCCCAGCACCACCTTTGTGCAACCCCAGGCCCTGTGCACAGACTCCTGACACCCCATATTTCCCACCTAGCATCAGAAGCTCCCATTTCTAGGTCCAGCTCCTTGGAGGCAGGGGCTTGTCCTCCAAGGTTGTCCCCCCAGCATCTCCCACAGTGCTGAGCACACCGGAAATATAAAGCTATTCTAAAATTAAAATTTTATTTTAAAAAAATGTAAGATCTCCTCATATAATTCTGAAAGAAAGAAGGAGAGAAAGAAAGAAAGAGAGAGGGAGGGAGGAAGGAGAAAAAGAGGAAGGGAAGGAGGGAGGACAGATAAGAGAGAGAAAGAGAGAAAGAAAAATTCCCCATGATTCTGGAGGAGGAAAAGAAGAAAGGGAAGAAGGAAGGAAGGGAGGGAGAGAGAGAAAGACAAAAGAGAAAGAAAGAAAAATTCCCCATTATTCCGAGGAACAGCCTGGGTGGCAAACATGGATCTAAGACATCAAAGAACAGTGTAAAGAACAGGTATTTAAATCAGGCAGGCCTGTGTTCAAATCACTGGATGTGTGGCACTGGGCCAATTACTTCGCCTGTGTGCCTCAGTTTCTCCATCAGTACAATGGAGGGGGCAGAACCACACTGGGTGCTCCCTGGCAGTGTGCATTTCCCTCTGGGCAGACGCGAAGTCCGCATCCCCAGCTTCCCTCACATCAGGTAGGCTCACATGAGGGGTGTTGGTGAGTGGATTGGGGTAGAGGTGACATTGGCCAGCCTCCCATGGAGGATCCAGTGGAGGCTGGTGGAGCAGCAAAGCCATGAGGGGAAAGGAGCCCAGTGTCCGAGCAGTACTGGAGGAGAGAAACAGACCTTAGTGTGTAAGTTCCTGAAATCTGGGGCTGTTGCTCACAGTGCCTGGCTCACCCTAACACCAAGGTTTAGATGAGATGTGTGTATCTAGAATACTCAGGCTGCAGAACATGCTTCATGAATGCCTCAAACAGAGAAGTCATTCAAATGAGCAATATATATTTTTAATGGACTTATTTTTCAAAGCAGTTTCATCTCTAGTGTCTTATTCCTACAACACGCCAGGGAGGTGGACAGATTATTTTCAGACAAGCCAACTCATCTGCAAGAGACTGAGTAACTCAGCAGGGTCCTAGGCGCTGGTGGCAGGATGGAGATGGGCCCCCTCAGGCCTCCTAACCTCCAGGCTCCCGTGCTCTCTACTCTCCAGGGGCCTCTGGGGAAGACTGATGTCTGGTCAGGCCAGGGTGGCTGCCAGGTCTGAGGCACAAGAAGAGGAGGAGAGTTAGCTGACATCCTCCTGGGGTCCCAGAAACTCCTCCTTGCAGCCAGTGGTATGGGGGGCTAGTCTCCCTCGCCAGTCCCTGCTGCTCCCCTCCTGCCCAAGTTCGACCAAGCAGCACAGAGCTGGCAACCCATGGCCACGACCAAGCTCCTCAAGTCCAAGGACTGCCTCCTCCACCCCCAAGGCCAGAGCTTTGGCCCAGCACTACAGACGCATTCCCAACCCTGCAGTGAACCCCCCAATATCCACAAGCCCAGGGCAGGCCAGTGCCCCAGACGCTAATTCCATGCTTCTCCCTTTGGCTGAGCACCTTCCCTCCCGTTAATTATTTGATTCTCACAGTTGGAAACCTGTTCTATAGGCCAGGTGAGGAAACCACAGCTCGGAGCCACCTCCAAGGTGTGGGGCAGAGCCAGAAGGACAGCTCGTGACCTCAGACTCAGATTTATTCATCCTCCCTCATTCATTCACATTTAATGCACAAGTGGGATGTGCCAGACCCCCCCTGAGGGCTTTGTACCTTCTGACTTATCTAATCTCCTCAACACCCCCAGGAGGCAGGGAGGGGGGCTCGTCTATCCCCCACTTCACAGATACAGAAACTGAGGCCCCAACAACGTACCTGACTTGCCCGAAGTCCCACAGCAGCAGTGGGCTCAAAGCCAAGCAGTCTGGTTCCCGAATCCCCAGTCTTGACCAC
>ML103846.1:17703-36311 GCA_003697995.1 Taxidea taxus jeffersonii | reverse complement strand
GCCTTCCCTGTCTCTAAATGTCAGCACTTCGGTGCACACCGTCCCGCCCCCTTAGGCATCTATATATGGTAGAGATCATTCCGTGACAGTGTGCGGGGAGCAGCCCTCTGCTCCCTAACAGAAACCTTGAATGAATGTATTGTAAACTGTATCCTATGAGTGGACTTTTAGGCTATTTTCCATCTTTTTTTTTCTTCTGAAAAAATATACGTAACTGCACATTTACCATTTTAATCATTTTTAAGTGGCAGTTCAGTGGCACTAAGTATATTCACTTTCTTGTACCGCCAGCCATCATTCACCTCCAAAAACTTTCCAGACCCCCCACCCGAAACTCTGTACCCAGGAAGTCCTAACACCTTATTCCTTCCTCCCCCAGCTCCTGGTACCCACCACTGTGCTCTCTTTCTCTGTGAATCTGACCACTCTAGCTATTTCATGAAAGTGGAATCATACAGCATCTGTCCCTTTTGTGGCTGGCCCATCTTTTACTTTTATGTGTCCCATCTTTTTACTTTTACTTGTGACCATGCTCCAGTGAATTTCCCGGAACTTATCATTATCTTATCATCAGCATGTAAAGGAAAGGGATAAATGAATGCAGATATCCCTGACAGGATACAGAAGACACAAAAGGTTACTCTAGGGAGAGGAAGGGAGCAATCGGGGAAACTTGTCTTTTATCCTCTACTCGCTTTACAGCTTTAGAAGTCTGCAGATTGTTCACACGTTCCCCATTCAAAATAACCGTTGGAAAATTAAGAGTCATCACTAGAAAACTAGAAATGGGGCATGCAACTTCTAAGCTCTTTATTCACCTCTATGGCACAGATTGTCAAGTGTCCAACAAAATCTGTGTCTCTTCCTCCCAAAATAATAGAATGGTGGTGGGCAGCGGCCCCCCCTGCAGTTAGGCTCAGCCACGTGACTGAGGCCCCCAATGGCATCCAAGGACACGTGAGATGGGCCTCTCCCTGCCCAGCACCCGCCACCCCTGTAACCATGCTTTTTGTCCCCTTCCCATGAGCTGGAGCAAGTACTTGGCCGCAGCCCAGGCTGGGCCACACAGAGAAGACAGCCCAAGGAGGTGAGGGAGAAACAGGATGGAAGTAGGCTGTGTCCCTGAGTGATCCTGTGGAGCTGGGCCCTTTGCCTACCTGGAACTTGAACTGTTTCAAGGGAGAGAAAGAAACTTCTACCTCACTTGAGCTGGTACATTTTGAGTTCTTTTCGTGACAGCACTTAGTCTAACCCCAACTAAGGCAACCCCATTTGGGATTATAGGAAACCACCTCCCAGGATTCTCAGGGAGGCCTTTCCAGAGACAGAATGAAAAGGAATGAAAGCTAACATAGCATTTGAGGCTCTTCTCCTGACATCCAGCAATGCTCCCACCTCAGGAGGCTGGTGAGATGGGAGGGACATCTCCATTTTAAACTAAAATTCCTAGTTATGACCTGATCTTGGCAGCAACAGTCTGAGTGATGGATTTGGGGTTTGTTTCAGCCACTAATGTGCACAGTCTCCTGTGCGAGCCACTGCACACCTTAGACTTAGATTTTTTTTTTTTAATTAAGCAGGCAGGGGAGAGGGCAGGAAGGGCCCCTTCCTGTGTGACGAGGCCAGACCAGCCTGTAGAGAGAGCAGGATAAGGAACTCGGGTCTGACGCCTTGGGTTCAGGCTTTTCCCCGGGACCCAGTGGACCCATGAGTTGAATGCTGGAGGTAGGAATGGCAGTTGAACCACAAGCCGAGAGATGGTTGCTAGCTTGACGTTTCACAAGCCAGGCCTGCACACAGGTTAGAGGGGAGGATCTGCCTGGGAGGTCGAGCATTTGATGCGAGCGCAAACAGGGGCAGCAGACAGTCCAGCCACACTGAGAAGCTAGGACAGGGAGTCCTTCTCTCCAGCCAGGGAAACAGCCGCACTTTAACTTGCACATTCCTCCACATGGCCTGTCTCCTCCAGGCTCAGCCCGTGGCCCTCCACGCCTCTGGAGGAACGTAAAAATGCATGGCCTTGATCCTTTGGATCTTACTTGTTGCAGCAACAAACCAGTGTGGCCATGAGACCTTGGACCTTGCTTGGTTTCTCGGCTTGGGCAATGAGGACAGAGTGGGGTCAGGGGAGAGCCAGAGGGTGGGCCCCAAACATGCTGCAGAAGGAAAAACCCTGCCTCCTCGGGGCAGAGCAGGGCATACCCCCGGCGCCCAGACCCCAGATGGAGGAGAAACCGCCCCCAGTCTGGCTCACTCCCCTTCCCCTCTGCCTCCTTCCAAGCTGCTTCTCCAAACCTCTAAAGGCAGCAGAGACAGAGCCTATTTAAAACAACCTCCAGAAGGTAATTAAACAGAGCCTGAAGGGGATCCTTCTGTAAAGCAAAGGATGCCTCCCTAAAACAAACAAACAAAAAAAAACTTTCCTAATTTATCATTTGGGCCAATCCCATTACTCCTTACCATTAATTTTGTTGCCATGGTGACTCCCAGGTAATTCATACATATGCAAGTCTATGTGGGGTGAAGGTACCACCTCCCAACCCTACAGATTCCTGAAAGGAGAAAGAACATTTCCTCCTAGATCAGCAGCGGTCACTTCTGTACACATGCAGCTTCTTTAAGAGGACAGACCTTGGAGTCAAATTGAATTGGTTTGAATTCCAGATCCCCTACTTACTGGCCGTGTGATCTGGGGCAATTTACTTAATCCTTTTGCACCTTCACTTCCTCATGGGTAATATGGGGATATGAATACTTACTTGCAATGTTCTTGTGAAGATTAAAGAAAATGCATTTATTCAACAAAAATATTTACTAAGCACCTATCATGTGCTGGGCTCTACTCTAGGCACTAAGAACACATCAACAGACAAAAAAGACCAAAAATCTCTGCTTTCCTGGAGCTTATATTCTAGAGGCAACAGAAAATAAACTAAAATAATAATAATAATAATAAGCAAATTGTATTGGAAGGGTGGGTGTTTCAGAAAACATGGGCAAGGATAGAGGGGGTGTGTGTGGTGGCAGGAGCAAGGAGGGTACAGCAGCAGGGAAGGTGGTCTGGGGAGTTTTCATTCAGGTAACACTGGAGGAAATACTTGAAGGAGGGAGTGAGTCATCCAGATATCTATTGGGAGACTGTCTGGCAGCCAGAGCAGCCTATGCAAAGGCCCTGAGGCAGAAGTGGGTATGCCTGGCATGTTTGAGGGATAGCAAAGAAGGCCACCATGACTGGCATGGACTGAATAAGAGAAGAGTAGTAGGAGAGAAGATCACAGAGGGATGGGGGCTTTGCCAGCCCTTCTAAGGATTGTGGCTTTTACTCTGAGTGGAAAGCAGGAATGCTACGCAGTTGGAGCAGTGGTTCTTAAAGAAGGGTGATTTTGCACTCAGGGGACCCTTGGCGATGTGTGGTTGTCATGACGTGGGAGGGGGTAGATCCTGACATCTAGTTGGTAAAAACTACGGCTGCTGCTAACCATCCTACAACCAAGAATTTTCTGGCCCTAGGTGCCAATAGCACCAAGGCTGAGAAACCCTAGTACCAAGGAGCAAATACAATAATGTATGTGTTCACAGGTGACTCTGGGTACTGTACTGGAAAGGCACAGAGGGCCCCAGGTAGAACAGGGAGACCCCTTCCTCAGGAGGCCACCGAAGTGCCCCAGCCCAGAGATGCAGCCACAGGTGTTGCCACCCGTGCAACACCCAGCACATCCTACGAATGCTTCAGCTACGACTGCTCCCTGGCCTGGCCTACACTAATGCTAAGGGCCAGGCTGTGGCTAACCCAGAGGGGTGGGCTCCTGACCGGGATCCCAGAGGCTGGAAGCAAGAGGTCAGGGTAAGGAAGGGGAGGTGTTAGCCAAGCCTTCCTTTCAGCCAGCTTCCGGCAAACCAGCTGACACCCAGAGAAGATTTGGGGTGCAAGTATTTTTGACTCCCTGGGATTTTCTCTGCTATTTTCAGCAGAGCCCAAATACAGCTGACCCCATTTCTGCTCTGCCAGAGGCAGAGACTTGTAGGATCTCTGACACCAGCTGGCCTTTCTCCTTGGCAGGTTGCTGGCAGAATCCTCCCTTTGAGGGGCTCCCAGGGTGACCAATAGGTTACGCTGGTTGCAAAGCAGACACTTAATAAGGCAAGCCGGTCCCCGGCTCCTAGGGAATGTGGAAGGATGGGCAAGAGCCACACTTGGAAGCCTACAGGAGCTCCCAGAGACCTGCTCACTCCTGCCCACTCCAGTAGCTTCCAAGTTGGTTTCTCTAAGGGCACTTACCCTCCCCCAACAACCTGGCCCTCAGAATGATGCTACCCCAGGACGCATTCAGGCTACTCCCTTGACCAAGAACTTCCTGAAGCTTCCCCTTGCCCCACACAGCACATCGAGTCTCAACACTTTTGCAGTCTGTAACTTCCCAACCGCCTCTCCATCTTCCTCTCTCTGGTCTCATCTTGCCTCCCTGCTCCTCTCCCTCCCCCGACCCCATCTCTCTCTTTGCTCTACTCCGCTTCTCCCTCTGGTCCCATTCACTGCAGAGGGTCTCTGTCTACACGCTACACCAACCACTTGTGTCCCCTCCCTGAGGCCTTCCTCACCTCCCTGCATTCTCCAGATTCCCTCCCTGCCGGACTCCTACCTGCCTCGGTATGAATGTCCCACAGCCTAGCCTCCAGCCCAGCCCCTTGTGCCCGCCTCTGTGAGGCCACCTCGCCTGTGCTGGGAGCCGGCTGCGGGAGGGCGCCACAGGCTGTGCTCATCTCCCCCCTCGGGCCCACCACCTGGGGCCCCTATTACATACAGGGTGCTGGGCCCGCACTAGCTGTGTGTGAACTGCACGGATGGAACCAGGCTCCAGACCTTCCAAATGCCAAGCTCGCCTGCCCCCCCACATTTGCACATACCAGACCACTCCGCAGGACCCCTTCCCTTCCAAATCCATCTTCGAGTACCAGGTGAGAAATGGGCATTGGATCTACCTGCCTATGGGACCTAAGATAAGAAATGTAAGCTCCCGGAGACTCAGTATTCTTGCCTATAAAATGGGGTTAATACAGGCACCTACCGAAGAGGGTTCCTGTGAATATTAACTGAAATATGGGTGAAGTGCTCATACTTAGTGCCATGTCTGGTGCTTGGTCAGCACCAAGGGAGTGGTAGCTCGTCACCATGAGAGAGTCCTTGACCTTTCTTTCACCCCACCCCTCTCCACGCACACCAAACCACAGCAGCAACACCCCGGCATGGGAAGTGCCCGCAGCAGAGTCAACATCCAGAACTCCAGGCCAGCTACCTGGGCACTCATCTATGGTTTAGCTGGGCAGCTGATAGCTACGGTCTTTACTGGGGCTCCTAGCATATCCAACTTCTACTTGTCAAGCCCAAAGAGTAAATTATACCTATTTTTATTTTATCCTAAGGACGAATTTTTCACTGGTATAGCAACCTTTTAACAAGTTAACAGTCTCTGGAGGAGATATCAGCCATCCACTCACGGAGGACCAAACAAAGGCCATCGGGTGTGAACAGAGTAGCAATCCACTTGTGGAGGCCCGCGGGTGAGATGGCCTAACCGGAGGCCCTGTTGGATAACAAACCAGTAGGCAGGAGACCCAGTGCGGCCTATGACCTGAGGACAGGCCCACTGGCACCGGGAGGCAGCCACAGGCTTCTGACCCACACGCCCGCGAAAGGACGTCAGAGCCCAGGGCAGATGAGACAGCTGTCCAGGCCGAGATCAAGAGCCATCCTGGGTCTGGACGTGACTCGTGACCTGGGCCTGCCTGGACCAGGAACAGGGGACCGTCCTTAACTCCAGACTGCTGGGGCTTCCCCAAACCCTGGGCTTCTGTGTCATCACCCAGCTACTTGGTTCCTATCTGTGGAGGCCAGAGGGGGTGTGGCTTTGTAGAGGAGGCCCAGGGAGGGAAGACTTGTGACCCCTGAGTCCACAGAGTCCAATCCCTGGTGCTCTGGAGAGCCAGGGGCACCAGCAAGGGAGGGAGAGGAAGGATCTGATTAGTCAGGGGGCTGTGCAGCAGGCTCACACCTAGAGCACTAGGCTACCCAGCCGCCAGATGGACACTGCAGGCGTTACCCGCAGGAGCCAGAACTGGGAAGCACGGCTAGTGCCAAGATCCCCACTCCCCACCCCCACTTCTCCTCCTCCTCCAGGCTCTCTGGAGGCACATGGGGGCTTTCAGGACAGAAAACAAAAGAGGCCCAGGAAACAGGACAGGCAACTTTAAGCTACTGAAGGCAGCAAAGAGGAGAAACATGGCCTCATTCCCCAAACTCTGGAGGCTGGAGGGAGTCCCAAGAGGCCAACCTCAGCCAGAGGGAGCTTGGTGAGGAAGGGCCGGGGGCTGAACTCACCCCGACAGGTCCAAGGGGAACTGCAGAGGTCTGAGCACTACTTCGGCCTAGAGAGGGGAACATCAGTTCACGCTACCCAGGCTCCTCAGTGCCCACGCCACAGGGAAGTACCGTGCTTAGGGATGATCTGTCGTAGCCCGTCCTTCCTAATGGCAGCACAGATGCCTGAAGACAGACCCTGCCTAGCCAGCACTGCCCAATCTCCCATCACCCCCTCAGGGGCCTGCACAAGGACCTTTGGCCAAGGTGCTCCATCAGCTCACACCTTTGCCCTCCTTTCAAGTGGTCAGGCCGCAATCGAGCACATTCTCCTAGACCTCCCCTGGAAGGGCTTGCTGTCTCTGCTCGTGATGTGTCTCCTCACCCGGACGGCTCCTACCCCAGCGATTCTCCTGGCCAGCCCCTTCTCATCCCTGAAGTGTCACACAAGAATCTCCTCCAGGTATTCTTGTTTGGGCAGGTTATGCCTTCCTCTGCTCTCCGGCAGTATCATGGCTTTTCACAATCACTGCCTAGATTCTGGGGATCCATGAAGCGAGAATCTTATCTACTTTCTTCCTTGTTCTCTCCCCAGGCTCCAGCACCAAAACTGGCCTGCAGGTGCTCCATAAATACATAAATACATGATGAATTGGGAAATGCGTAAATAAATACATAAATGAATTGGGTTGGGGAGAGCTGATGGCTAACCCCAGAAACATCAAGCCAGGCACTGGTGTGTGTCACGTTGGCAGCCCAAAACCCCCGCATGGGCTTTGCACCTAAAGATACTAGAAGGGCAAGGGCAGTGCCTCGTAGAGTTACCAAAAGAATGGAAGAGGAGACAACAGCAGAGGACAGAGGCAACATGTTTCTGGATGGAGAATCAGTAGAGTGTTAGTAACTGATCCAGTAGAGAGGAAGAAGCCATCCCCTAAATGCCCACAGAGTCCATCCTGACGGAGCCAGTCCATTGGCCTCAAAACACCAGCAAAGCTCAGGACTTGGAGGGACCAGGCACCATAGGAAAGAAGGGCTAATGGTAAGGCTAAACACAGGGGATTGGTTAAAAGTCTGTCCTCAAAGCAATAAGATCCCAAGGCCTTCCCCATAGGTGAAGGTGACTCTTACCACTCTCACCTGTGTTCCCCAGATGCTAGAGGCTTATAGGCCTCCTGGAGAAACCGAACCCAAGTGATCCCAGACTTGGGAACACCAGCACAGTGGAGGACGGGACTGAGACTCAAAGCAGGAAAATTAGTGAAAGTCTGCAAAGCGAATATTGGGACTCCAGCCTCCCCTACTCCTTGGCTTCTGGAATGCAGAGAGATAAGATGGCTACTGTATTCACAAAACGGAAAAGAATTCTATTAAGAAGAATTTTAAAAATAAACAATCTAAGAGTTCTTGGAAATTAAAATTATACTAGCTGAAGTTAAAATTTCAACCAATATGTTGAAAATAAACTCAAGGAAATTTCCTACAAAGCCACATAGAAGGACAAAGTGATGGAAGAGAAGAGAAAAGATATAAGACAATTTAAGTGTCAATCTAAAATGTTGACTATTTGACTAATAGGAGTTCCAGAATAAGATGAAATTATCAAAGAAACAGTATAAGAAAATTTGCTAGAACTGAGAGAGTAGGAGTCTTCAGATTAAAAAGAATCACCAGAAACCCAAAATAGTGAATTTTAAAAGAGATGCCATTGTGAAATTTCAGAAATAAATTTAATAGAAAGCATACTAAACATTTCCAAAGAGGGAAAATGGGTTACTTGAAAAGAATCAGAAATGAAATGCATCAGGTTTCCAAAAACTATTCTGACAGTGTGAAGACAATAGAGCAATGTCTTCAAAATTCTGAAAGAAAATATCTGTCAACCTAGAATTTTCTTCTCAGCCAAACTGGCAATTAAGACTGAGTGCGGGGGTGCCTGGGTGGCTCAGTCAGTTGGGGTCTGGTTCTTGATTTCAGCTCAAGTCATGGGATCAAGCCCTGCACTGGGCTCTGTGCTGGGCATGGAACCTGCTTAAGATTCTCTCTCCCTCTCCAGATCTCTCTCTCTCAAAAAAAAAGAAAAAGAAAAAAAAGTCTGAGAGCAGAAATACAACTTTCAGGGGTGCCTGCATGGTTCAGTGGGTTAAGCCTCTGCCTTCAGCTCAGGTCATGATCTCGGGGTCCTGGGATCGAGCCCCACATCAGGCTCTCTGCTCAGTGGAGAGCCTGCTTCCCCCTCTCTCTGCCTGCTGCTCTGCCTACTTGTGATTTCTCTCTCTGTCAAATAAGTAAATAAAATCTTAAAAAAAAAAAAAGAAAGAAATACAACTTTCAGACATAAAAGGACTCACAATTTTCTTCCCTTTTATTCTTTTTATAGGAAGCCACTGAAAGAGCTTTCCACCACCCATTTTCCACCAAAATGAAAGTGTGCACCAACAGAAAGCCCTGGAGCTGGAGGAGATGGACACCAGGAAGGAAAATTTCAGGGGGGGAAATAAAACTGAAGGACAGGAGTCTTCAGATTGAAAGGAGGTACTAAAAATATCAGAAGACTGCTAGAGGATGTAGTAAGAGATAGAGACAGTATAAAGAAAACCATGCCAATGTGAAAAACTAAGGCAATCATTACCTCCAGGTAAAACATAAAGTTGAACAAGAGAGAAAAAAAAAACAGTAAATGCTATTTATATCATGGTAATAATGTGAATAGTGAATATCCATAAACCCCCAAATCCATAATAACTATTTTAGGAGAGTGATGAGGATGAGGAAGAGACATGCATTTGGTTTTTTTGTTGTTTTCTTTTGTTTCATTTAGATTTTACTTATTTATTTAACAGAGAGAGACACAGAGAGAGAGTGAAGAGAAGCAGGGAGAGTGGGAGAGGCAGACTTCCTGACAAGCAGGGAGCCCGATGAGAGGCTCAGTCCCAGGATGTTGGGATCATGAGCTAAGCGGAAGGCAGACACTTAACAACTGAGCCACCCAGGCACCCCGAGATGTGTGTTTTTTAATGGGGGTAAATAATAAGATAGCTGAATCAAGCTGAATACAAAATGACTAGTTGAAAAATAGGACTATAGAAAAGTATATTAGTTAGACAAAGATTTCTATCTGAAGAAATAACTAAAAGTATTTGTTTCTGGAGAAAATGAATGGGAATTAAGGAAGAATGGAGGCAGCATACTATTTCTCCTTCAGGTATTTTAGTAGTATTGGACTTTTTGAACTATGCATACATATTACTTTGGTTTTGGTTTTTGTTTTTTGTTTTTAAGATTTTGTTTATTTATTTGAGAGACAGAGAGTGAGCAAGCAAGAGAGCACAAGCAAGGGGAGCATCAGAGGGAGAGGGAGAAGCAGGCTCCTGGTTGAGCAGGAGCCAACTTGGTGCTTAATCCTAGGACCCTGGGATCATGACCTGAGCCAAAGGCAGATGCTTAATCAACTGGGCCACCCAGGCACTCCTGTGCACATATTACTTTGGGGCGGGGGGGAAGGCTGAAATTAATTTTTTAAAAGATCTTGAAATAAAGTTTACAAACAGAAAGAAAAACTTTGGCACATCAACCATCAGTCTCTATAATCATTAAAGAAGGCCTACAATGCCTCCCTCTACCTTTCCTCCAAACTGAACACAACCAGTAACCATTCACTTAGCTCTAGTTCAAGTTCCTACCTGATACACATTAAAAAAAAATTTTTTTTTTAGTGTCCTAGCCTAATCTCCACTATTCTCCCGTGTCTTTCCTATTCTCAACCTGAACTTTTGTGTAGTAGTATACTAGTAAATGTTTAAAAATCAGTTCTTTGGGGAAGAAAGTCTTGATTTTTAGCATTTGCCAATTTCCACAGTATAAATACTCTCACATGGCTGATTTCAAGCTACCACTGTGACATCACTAAATGTGGAACTGGGAAGAGATATACACATCAGCTCCAGGAAACTACTGCCTTTGGGCCTGAATTGCCTTATCAGCCTCCATGCTTCCCACGAGACCCAGGGTATGGGAAAGACCTGAGTGTCTCTTCCAAAAAGCCAGAAATCTACATGGCTATGTAGTAGCAGTAGAAGTGGATAATGAAGGAAAGAGAGTGGTCTGGCTGCAGGCAAGGGAATGTGACTTTGCTGCCTTCCTCCTCCACTTCCAGCCGAATCACCTGTTCATTGGTGACGCCTGGGCGCAGGGTCCCATGCTTGTAGTCCTCCAGCAGCTGCACAGCCTCTCTGAGACGTCTCTACAGAGGAAAGAAAAAAGACATTGAGGTGCACAGATCCAAGGTTCCTACAACTCTTTCTCTTGCAAACAATAAAGAAGGATACAATTTAAGTGTCCTTCCGTAGGAAGATGGCTAAATGACAGTGGCCTGGTAATACTATGGAACATTATTGGGCAGTTTAAAAAGTGAAGATGTGTATGTGATTCCATCTCTAACATATTTTTTTTTGAGCAAGAAAGTATATTGCAGAGACGTATGATGCCATTCATTATACCAAACAAACAAAGCCCACACACACAGAGAAACCAATATTTTCTATGAGGATATTTATGTATGCAAATGCATCAAAAAAGCTCTGGAAGGAGACCCACCAAATTAGTGACAGGAGTAATCTTGGGGTAGGAGGAAAGGGTCCAGATTTAGCAAGGGGTATCAGGAGGAAATTTAATCTTAATTGTAATATTGAAAGTTTTTATAAAGATAACATTTATGTAATACTCATATAATTTCTTTGCAACATTTTAAAAACACTAGCAGAGATTTACATACTAAAGTGCATATGGGCTACAGTAACTGATGGGGAGAAAGGGAAAAAAAGAAGATAGAATTGTATCATCCGTAAAATCTTAAAAGCTAAAGAGACAGCAACAGTGATAGGAGGCAGCCTTTGTCCACCAAAATATTTGTATAAGAATATTCATAGCAGCACTATTCAGGGGCACCTGGGTGGCTCAGTCATTAAGCGTCTGCCTTTGGCTCAGGTCGTGATCCCAGGATCCTGGGATCGAGTCCCACATCAGGCTCCCTGTTCTGCAGAGAACCTTCTTCTCTCCCTCTCCCTCTACCGCTCCCCCTGCTTGTGCTCCCTCTCTCTCTGTCTCAAACAAATAAATAAAATCTTAAAAAAAAAAAAAAAAGAGGGGTGCCTGGGTGGCTCAGTGGGTTAAGCCTCTGCCTTCAGTTCAGGTCATGATCTCAGGGTCCTGGGATGGAGCCCCGCATCAGGCTCTCTGCTCAGCAGGCAGCCTGCTTCCCCCCCTCTCTCTGCCTGCCTCTCTGCCTACTTGTGATCTCTGTCAAATAAATAAATAAAATCTTAGAAAAAAAAAGAATATTCATAGCAACACTATTCAAATAGCCCCAAAGTGCAAACAATCCAAATGTCAGTACTAGACTAGACAGGTAAATTGTAGTACATGTACACAATGAAACATTATGCAACAATTTAAAAAGCAAACTACAAACACATGTTATAACATGGACAAATCTCACAGACATACTGTGGCAAAATGTATTTTCCAAAGAGGGACACTCTAATATCTACCATGCCCCATTCTCTTCTAGAACCTTCCCACATCCCCCTCAAGAGGTAGAGTCCATGTGTCCCCCTACTGATCCTGGGCAGGACTTCATGACTGCCTCAACAAATAGAGTATGGCTGAAGTGAGATTATGTGACCTCTGAGGCTATGTCACAAAAATGCCTGGCATTTCTACCTTGTTCTCTTGGGATGGTTGCTCTTTGGGAACTCAGCCATCAAACTGTAAGGAAGCCTGAGCAGCATATGGAGAGACCCACCTGGATGGGAACCGAGGTGCTGCCCATGGCTACAGCTAAGCTCTCAGCTGGCAGTCCGTACCAACCCGCCTGCTATGCAAGGGAGCCATCTTGAAATGGACTTTCCGGCTCTCCATCAAACCGCCCTAGTGGACGTCGCATGGTACAGCGATGAACCGTCCCCTGTGAGCCCTGCCCAAACTGAAGACTGTGAGCAAAAAAACTGAGTAGTGTTTTAAGCCATTGCATTTTGGGGTGATTTGTTATATCGCAATGAAAGGCTGATATACATAATGAAGTCAGATGCCAAAGAGTATGTATAAAGTTCAAGAACAGGCAAAGCTGTTCTAACTAACCGTGTAGAAGTCACGATAGTGTTACTTTTGTGGGGGGTGGGAGGGGGAGGCAGGGCCCTGACTGGGAAAGGGCATAAGGGAACCCTTTGAGGTCATGGAAATGTTCGATGTCTTCATCAGAATGGTTGTTACATGGGTATAAACATAAGTCAAAATGGAGTAACCATAAATTTGGGATTTGTGCATTTTACCATATGTATGCTCTACCTCAAAAAATTAACAAGAAACAGACAACAGCCATAGAAGGCGCCTATGTCAAGGTTGAATGAGGGATCCAGACATCAGGGTTGCCTAGTGTGGGCAAAGAAACCCAGTGAAGTTGCCCTGTTCCCCCCTCTTTTTTTTTGTTCCCCTTTGGATAGAAGGACAAGGTTAGCTGAGGATGGAAATGCAGAGAGACCTCTGCAGAAGCCCCCGGGTCTGAAGGCAGGATGCCACCCCAGGAAGGGCAACCCCAGGAAGGGCAACCATGGGGCAGGCAGGGTGTTTGCTGAGACATCGGACAGGGCAGTCCCATAGGACAGGAAAGGAAGAGCCACCTGCTATAATGGAACAGACAGACTGACTGACAGCCCAGATGTGCCAGCCGGACCACCTGACCCGTCAGGCCTGCCTGAGAAGCATCTGCAACTGACACGGGTCTAATCCGGGACATCAGGGGAACTTCTTGCTTAGGAGCAGTCTGACTGGGTGGGAATGGGGCAGGGGGATGTACTTCCTTTCCCTCTCAAAGGTATGCATATCAATTCCAAAATTCTGGAGTCTCTTCCCAGAATCTGTTTCCAACATAGAGATGGCTTCGTGGGATATTTTTGGCAGGGGTGGAGAGGGGAGGGGCAATTAACCCATGCTATTTAGAGAGAATGCCAGAAAACAATAGAGAAGCACAAAAGATCATTTTAAATCCCTCATCAATACACCGCTGAGATAACCACTGCAGAAATGAGAATAGTTGAAAAAAGAGTGAGGGGGATTTTCTTTCTGGATTTAATGAGTTTGTTTTTCAACAACATGGGATCATGTTGATGGTTTTACCTTGCTTCAGGTCACAGGGCTACAACGTGAGAAGTTTAGTCTTCCTACCCAGAGTTTAGTCAGACCCTTGCTGTGTGCACCCCCTTCCCGCCAGCCCCCAGGAAGCCCTGCAGTGATGCGGCAAGCTCACCCCAAGCCTGCTTCCTCCCACACTGCGGCCTCTGCCACGGGACAATGACTGCTCTACTTTCCAGCGCTGAATGGTGAATGGCCCCGTGTTCTCATTATTTTCCCACTCCAGGGATTCTCCCGAGTTCCTATAACAACCTGGCCAGGCTCCATCTCATTTGACACAGTCATCAAAGGGAGGCCTCCTGCCACAGGAATAAGTTCCAGAGAGCCCTGATCTTGGCATGGGTTAAGGGAGAACTAAATCCAAAGTTCCTGAAGAACAAGTCTGGGAAATTAGGACTGGAGGAAGCTAGAACATGCTTTTCTCTTGCCTGGGCCTTACTAAACCTCAGCCAGGTCCATCTGTCAGAGGCTGAGGGGCTGGGGCTCTAGGCCGCTCTGTGGGACAGGCCAAACCCCAGGACACTTGCTTTAAGAGGTCCCTGAGGCCTGACTCTTCTGGGGGCTGGGCCCTTCACTACAGAGAATGGGGTCATTACCAGGGAGTCCTGAGGGAGGGAGGAGGGTCTCCCTGCTTTAAACCCTCCCCCACCCCCTGCATTGTGAGGCTTGACAGAGGAGCCCTGGGCACTTGAGAGGTGGGGATAGCTGGAGGTCCCTGGCGGATGAACTTTGCAGGAAGTCTTTTCAACCAGAAACAAACAGGCAGCCAGGCCCTGAATGCAAAGGCAGCAAGGAGCAGATGAAAGGCTGCAGGCCCTTCTCTAGGGCCATGGGCCAGGGGGAGGGTCGGCCCTGGTTGCTTCCCAGACTCCCTCAGTGGCTTGCTTGCCTCTAGCTCACCTGCCAGAAAGTGTCACCTTGAGGTTATCTCCTGTATTTTATTGGGGCATGGTTTCCAGAAGGTCCTTCTGGAAATGCTGGCACCTGGGAGGTCTGCTCCAGGGCAGAGAATCTGAACAGAGGAGGAACCTGGCCTTGAGGGTTCTGCCCCAAAGCCTTGAAGGGCAGAAAAAGGAAGTAAAGGGGCAGGCATGGAGTGTTAGGGTGGTGGCCAGAGAGGGCAAGAGATTGTGCCCGACAGGAGGAGGGACAGTAGGACCCAGGAAGGAAAGAACACAAAAAGGAAAGCTGGGGGGAAAGTCAGCAAAAAGTCCCTCAATGGTGACTCGTTTGACCATCCCAGATTTACAAGAGACCATTCTGTATTCACAAAGGATGTGGATAAGAACACCCCTTTACATGTATCTATCATAGAACCATCTAGGCTACCCCCTCGCTGAAATAACTGGGGCTGGAAAAGGAAGGGGATTTCCAAGCCCAGGGTCACAGGGTAGGTGGGAGGCAACTTAGAAATCCCCTCCATCCCAGTTCTGGACCATTTCCACAAAACATCAGCATGGAAGACCATCCGGTCCTCATAAAAGTAACTGAAAGGGTTGTCTCCCAACGATTTCAAAGCAATGCCTACATCCCCAAAGCTGATGCCTATGGGTGCAGGGCACCTCAGGTAAGAAAAGGAAGGGTCTTCTTTACTCTCATTCAAAGCCAGACCTGATCTGACACAGAAACTGGAGCATTCAAACTTCAGGCACAGTGGGGAATTTGGGAGTCCCCAGAGCTTGCAGAACTTAAAAAGAGAGAGAAAGAAAAGCAGCATCAGGGGTGGGGAGAATGAATTGGCAACAGAGTGTGTGTGAGAGAACAAAGCAGGGATGGCTGATGGGAGGCAGGTGGAGAGGAGGCCAGCAGCTTAGGTCATTTCAGGCCTTGATTGGTCAGTATCTGATTGTTCTCACCTGAGTCGGTCTTGCACCTGCGCAAGGCAGGGCTGTGCACTCTCACCTTGCCCGCAATGACTGCTTGAGCTATTTTTATTGTGGCCCCAAGTGCTGGGACTTGGGGCTAGAAAATAATGATTTATATGTAGATAGAGTCCCAGGCCCTTCTCTTGTCTTCCCTCAGCCTTCTTAAGCCCCCTTCTTGTTCCCTCTTTGCAGTCCTAGGACCCCTAGGATTAAACGTCAATGCTGAGATTGGTCCTTGGCTCCCCGAAGCCCCAGGCCACTGGAGGCCCCAAGGGAAGAGGAAACCAGGGATACATGGGGAGAGGCTCTGTCTTCCCTATGAAACTTCTGGTCACCTTCAGGCGGCCCATGCGAGGCAGATAGAATTTTGGCAGCACGACAGGAGATCCAACCCTTTAGAAAATAAATCTGTCCAGCTAGCCCAGGAACTTTAGAAACATTCAGCCCTCCAGCCTGGATAGCCTACTCTTGAGAATTTATTCTAGAAAATAAATGTAGCAGAAGTGAAAAATGATAGGCCCAACACTGTTTCTTGGAAAAGCCAAAGCTAGATCTACCCATGGGTTAGATCTAAGCATTGAACAGGGATGGTTATTTAGACTTTAAAACTTGATTTTTAGAAAGTATAAAGGGGGGACGCCTGGGTGGCTCAGTTGGTTAAGCAGCTGCCTTCGGCTCATGTCATGATCCCAGCGTCCTGGGATCGAGTCCCATATCGGGCTCCTTGCTCGGCAGGGGGCCTGCTTCTCCCTCTGCCTCTGCCTGCCCCTCTGTCTGCCTGTGCTCGCCCTTGCTCTCTCTCTCTCTGACAAATAAATAAATAAAATCTTAAAAAAAAAAAAAAAAGAAAGAAAGTATAAAGGGGGCCCATGGGTGGCACAGTCGGTTAAGCATCCAACTCTTGCTTTCGGCTCAGAAATGATCTCAGGGTACTGGGATAGAGCTCCACAACGGGCTCCTCGCTCACAGGGAGTCTGCTTGGGGACTCTCTTTCCCTCTCCCTCCGTCCCTCCCGCTCATGCTCTCTCTCTCTAAAATAAATAAATAAATCTTTTGTAAAAAACAAAAAAGACTACATCAAAGTAAGTTAAAAATTATAAAGACTTGGAAATGATTGAAAAAAGCAAATAAAAAGTGTTCAGTGTAATAGTATGCCAAAAATGCATGCAGAGGCAAGAACTTGAAGTGTAAAAAGGTTTGACATTTGAGTATTTTTTATTAAAAATTCCATGAAAGATTTTAAAATTAGAATATCAGATGCTATCTAGAAGACATTTAAATGGACCTCCTCAGAGGGATTAAGAGTACATTTATCATGATGAGCACTGAATAATATATAGCATTGTTGAATCACTATATTGTATACTGACTATACTGAAATTTTTTGAAAATGTAGAGAAACATTATAATTAAAAAAGTATTTAGTTGAGTGGCATCTGGGTAGCCAGTTGCTTAAGCATCTGACTCTTGATCTCAGCTCAGGTCTTGATCTCAGAGTCATGAGTTCAAGCCCCATGTTGAGCTTCATGCCAAGCATGGAACCTACTTTAAAAAAATTCAATGAAAAATTAAAAGACAAAAATAAATACAACATCATCACTCACTATTACTGAGACTATACACTGATATAATCTTGATACAGGTTGGTATAATCTATAGGTCAATTTGGCATTATATATCAAATGTCTTAAAATGTCTTTCTTTCAGAAATTCCACTTCTAGGAATTTATCCAAAGAAAATAAAGAGAAATATGGGGAGATTTATGTCCATGGTTATTTACTACAGTACTATTTATAACAGCAAAAGGCTTAAGCCACCCAAGTGGGTAACAATAGAAAAAATTATTAAGTACATTATAGAATAATCATATGATGAATTACTATGTAGTTATTAAATATTTTTGAAATAACATTTAATAATGATGAAAAATGCTCATGATATGCTACATGGAAAAAAGAGTATATATCATGTATACATATATGTTATATAAATGTAAACATATTTTTCATGATTCTCTCTGTATATATCCTACATAAGGAGATACAAATATATACAGATATATCTATATATAGATATATACATACACACACATATTATATAAATCATCCCAATTTTGTACATATGCATACACCAAAAGGTCAATGGTGACTATTTCTGGCAGGTGGGATTATGGGTTGTTTTTATTTCCTTCTTCAGGCTTTCATTTATTCCAGTATTTAGGGATTACTACCAGAATCATATCACATCAGAAGGCACACAATGTCAGTTTTTTCATGGCTAATGATACTAAGTTTGGCCACCTGGTTAAAGTGGGGTCCTGCAAGCTCTTCACTATAAAGGTAAATTTTCCCCTTTGCTAACTGATCTTCAGGGTGAAACTTACTTGAGAGCATCCTCATATCCCTATCCCATTCCCCTACAACTCCTTACTCTTTGCAGGTATCCACTAACGGTCCTGGCCAGAGGCAGTTAGTTCACTGAGGACTACACAATGGCTATTTTCTTCTACATTTACCAGCTGACATTCTTCAGTGAAGGTGAGCTTCCCTCTCCCATACCAGTACTAGTATTACTATGGATTCATGGATTTCTCCTCCTCCTTCGTGTTACTCTTACTTTGACTCGCAGATGTATTAGTATTACTATTATGATTATTTAGTGTTATAACCACTGCTTGTATTCTTCTTAATGTTCAGACTCTCCCAAATGTGACTGCTGGGTTTCCCTTCAAGCCAGCTTCCGTGTCTCCATCACTCTTTGAGCTCCCTCCTACTTTCTGTAGCTGCTCTCCTTGTCCCAGATGTGGATCTGGCCACCTCTCCAAGAAGTTCCGGTTTCTTTTAGTAGGTTGTGGCATTTAGAAACCAAGATCTGAGTGCTAAGTGTGTTCACTCTCACCAGAGGTCGTTGCTTCCTGGCCCTTTCAATGAACAGAGTCAGGAAACCAGGAAATATAAATACCAGTGTGTGTGTGTGTGTGTGTGTGTGTGTGTGTGTGTGTGTGTGTGTGAGAGTCATGAGTTCATATCCATACCTCTGATTCAATAAAACATCACATAGTTCTTTGTCCTTTCCCCTACTCCAGATCTGTATCCCCCTACCTCCACGGTGAGAAACCTGGTTCCCAACACCAATATAATTACTTATCTATTCTATCCTGTAATATAACCCAGACAGTTTCCGATTATGACACCAATAC
>ML103846.1:0-17303 GCA_003697995.1 Taxidea taxus jeffersonii | reverse complement strand
TACGGAGTCTGTGTTATTAACACCAATATTTCAGTCAGTTTTCTCTGCCCTTCAGGATGATATAATCTGTCAACTATTCATTCCCTTAAATAATTATTGAATTCAGAATAGCAAATTCCTTTCATCTTCAGTCCATAATTAAAAGTAACCTCGATGTCAGCTGGGACAACTTTGCCCTCAGAGATCTAGATCAAATTCCATGACGTGGGTGCAAAGCCAAAGCTGGGCTTCTGCCAACTCCTGGTGGTTTGCTTCCTCGGGTCTGAGCCTGCACACACTGCACCCCGACAGGAGACTCACAGCCTCTCAAGATCCGCCCCTCAAATAGTCTACTCTTGCAGAGATTTCAAGAACCAGGCAGACTTTACTGGCAACTTCCCAGGAATGATGGCGGAGGGGACAACAGTACAACATGTCAAACTTTCACAATTCAGTAGGCATGACCAGTCTCAAGACAGCCCCAGCCACTGGCCTCTCAGCTCATCCCAGATGCTTGCTCTTCTTCCCACTGTTTCTCCTTCTTCCTTCTCTCTCCTCTTGGCAGGATCAAAAAAACACCATTCTTCTCCTCTGTCAAGCAGACCAACTTTCTCCCCTGAAGCCTTGCTCAAGACGTCCTTATGACAAAGACAGCCTTCTTCCTGAGAGAAATTACAGCGAATGAAATTGCCTCTGCCTCATTACACATGAGGGTTGGAATCTTTTTAAAGCTTGGTCAGTTATAAATGACAAACAAATTGCTGCAAAATTCTCTCAAGATGAGCCTATCCATCGACTCAGCGAATGCCTCTCAGAACCAGGTCACCAGATGGCTCAAGCTGCCCAGGATCTTTCTACCTCAAGAACTACCAGCTTCCAGAACCACTTCCTCATGTCCCCACAAAATATCCCCGTTGCAGGCAGACAGGCCTGTCCAGATCTCTTCCATTGGGGTGCCCACCACCTCACACTCCCTCCCAGAAACCCACCGATGGACCCTGAGAGAGAAACAGTGCTCTGTAGATATGAATCATGTCCTGTGGATGGAGACCAGAAGAAGGGGAGCCTGGTCCTCCCGGCAGTGTCACAGTTCGTGGGGGAGAGCCTAGGGTAATGGACTCTCCTCTCTGCTTCCAATTTCTCATGGCTTTGCTGTCAATGGCCTTGGTAAGTAACCTGCCTGGTCTAAAACCATTGAGTTGTGGCCCTTCCAGAGATTTCAGAGCTTAGATGATGATCCTCTATGGGCAAAAACTTTCCAAAAGGCAGGCGTGTAATGCTGGAAACAGTCCCCAACCAGGGCACAGTGGGGAGGGAAGTATGGGTCTCTCTAGGAAGCCTATCAAAACCGTTGATGAGGGGAGGGCACATGTGAAATTTGAAAAATATTCCAAAGTTTCTGTTGTATCAGTGATTTTCTAGGCAGTAAATTGTTAAGTTGTTTTGCCATGTCAATTGCTGATAGGGGACGTGGGCCAAAAGTGGTTTAGAGATGTACAAGAATATTGGGGCCATTCAAAATGCAAGAAAGATGTGGTACAAGGAGAATAGGAAATGAAATTGTCTGGGAGTGAGAAGAGGGTGGACAGGGGAGTGGGGGATGAAGGCCCACCAGGACTGCTAGGTCGCCCCCTTGTAGCTACCCATCCATCTTCAAAGCCCCTGCCTGCTCATGGTAATCTGGGGCCTCCCGACCTTCTGTCTCCCTCCACCACTTCTCAACATGCTTCAAAACCACCATCTGCACCTATCCTTTGAGTTAAGCACTGGCCCCTGTCGTCTTCTCCATCAAGCAGGTGGCATTTTTGTCGGGACTGCTATTACAATTGTATCTAGTCTTGCACCTTTCTGGAGCTTTCTAAAAAAAGACACATAACCTAGGCTAGGGAAATAGTTTCTCTAGTGTGCTGCTTTTCCAATTTTTCATATAGTCACATTGATTATTCCTGGGGAGAATCCAGACAGAGCCCAGAGTACAGCAGCCTTGCCCTTCAGAGCTGGTAGGCCCAGAGGGGCAGGTAAAGTCAGCCTCGCTAAGTGCAGTAGGAAACCACACACCAGGGTAATTCCCACATTTCGCCTTATTGGGAGGCTCTCCCAGTGCCCCTGCAGATTGTTCTCGGCCCAGGTGCCCAGAAGGCCTTGTGCTTCTTTCTGTCATGGCTTTGACCTCCCAGAGGGATCCAGTCTGGGGCTGGGGCAAGCCAACCACAGAGAAGACGTGCCGAGAAGCACTAGCCCTCCCCTGACCCCCTTCTCACCCGCGGCAAGTCAACTCAAAGGTTCAAGATGGGTGGGGACCCAGCACGGAAGCTCAGGCCCTCTGCTCGCTGGGTAATCTTGGGAGAGTTACCCAAACAGGATGCAAACTGGCTAAGAATAAGGGTCTGGAAACAAGCTTACCTGCATCAAACCTTGGCTCCACCACGGGCCTGAGACCTAACTTCTGTCTGTTTGCACATCTGTAAAACAGAACTTAGAGCCATCTCTACCTTGTAGTGTTGCTTTGAGTCAAGCTGATGGGCCGATGCATGTAAGATGCTTGCAACACGGCCCCGCTCACAGAAGGGCCTTTGTAATGACCTGCAACTTCATATGTGTGTGCATTGCTCTGCACACTTGAAGGGTATAAAGACATTACTTCTTCCGATGGCTGAGATAAATTTGGCACTAAATTTAAATTGTGTATTTAAATTTAAATTAGTATTAAATGATACCACATGTTGGTGAATATGTGGAGACCTGGAACACTGTGGATGGGAATGTTTAATGGAGAGCCACTTGGAACAACGCTCTGGCAACTTCCTATGACGTTAAACATACATCCACCACAGTTACCACAGGAGCTAATGAGCCTTTCCTCATTATTTCCTCATGAGAAATGAGAACCTACGTCCGCACAAAGAATGTTCACGGCGCTTTCTTTCTCATAGCCCCAGACCAGACGCAGTCCAGGTGTTCATTGGCAAGTGGACGAAGAAACAAATTCTAGAACATCCTTTAAACGGAATACGACCCAGCAGTAAGAAGTCACCAAGCCCCGACACACGCCACAACGTGGATGAATCTTGCAATGATTATGCCAAGGGAAGAAGCCAGACGCTCAAGGCCACGTACTATAGGACGACATCTCTAGGGCATTTAAACCAGGACAACAGCAGGGGCAGAGTGGTGGCCAGATGCTGGCAGCAGCGGGGGAGCAAGTGTCTGAGCGAACACTGTAGGGTGATGGATAGAAATGTTCTAGGGGTTTGTGGTGGGGTGGGAGGGGGACGCGATATGTTTGTCAGAAGGTGGAATGGCACAGGTACCGAAAGTAAACTCTACCTCAGGAAATCCAGCCTTCCCTGCGAGAGGAGGGGATTGGACAGGGAGAGGGCACTTTCTCGTTCCACTTAAACACACCCGTACCATTCGAACTTTTTTTTTTTTTTTAAGATTTTATTTATTTATTTGACAGACAGAGATTACACAAGTAGGCAGAGAGGCAGGCAGAGAGGGGAGGGGAGAAGCAGGCTCCCTGCTAAGCAGAGAGCCCGATGCGGGACTCGATCCCAGGACCCTGGGATCATGACCTGAGCCGAAGGCAGCGGCTTAACCCACTGAGCGCCCCAGGCGCCCCCATTCGAACTTTTGTCGTGTGTGTGTCCCTCAGGTCCTGGGTAATAACTTCACTAGAGTTTGAGGTCAGAATGGTGCTATACATCCACTTTGAAGAGATGCTGTGAGGTGCAAATGGGATTAGATCGTGTGTATAAGGCACATGCAGAGGCAACCCACAGATCTTCGAAAGGGATGGGGGCCTCCGTCGAGAGTGACGCCCCGACTTACCTCAGTGACAAAGAGTGTACGAGGATCAATGATGTCCAAGAAGTGCCTGAAGCGACCGTAGAAGGATGTCTGGAGAAGGGGGCGGGAGAGGAGAGCAAATCAGCTGCTGTAGACCATCCTCCAGCCCCCATGGACCACACCCCACAGCGTACCCTCATCCTTGGGATCCCACTGCCCCCAGGACTCCCCATGTGATAAATGCCAGTGAGCACTCACTTCTCGGTCATCCGAGGCCAGCTTTCCAAGGTCTGAAGTCTTTTTAAAGTCAACTCATAAAGACTATTAAAGTACTCAGTGACTGTCCTGGGGCCTCTTCAGAGTACCTGTTTTCCTCCCTCTTCTCCCAGTTGCCTGAGGTCCTCTCTAAGCCTCCCACAGTTCCCCAGCACCAGTGAGCTCACAGGTTGAAGGAGAGGCCTCTCCCAGTCTTCCCTGTTTACCACAGGCCTCCCTGCCTTGCTCTGGACCTCTCAAGTAGAGGGAGGGTCCCTCGCCAAGGTCCAGCTCAGGCTCCGCCCCCAGAGAAAGCTCCCCGCAGGCAAAGCTCAAGGATGACTGCACCCAGTTTACAGACCTCAAGCCCTCCTTTACCCCTAGCCCTGGAGCGGCTGTGAGGCTCAGGATGGGGGCCTGCTTGCCCTGGCCTCGCCCCAGAGCAGGGGCCCCAGAAAAGGAGGGCTTTGTTCAAAGCAGGCCACGGGCATTAGCCCACAATGAAAGGAAACCGAGCAACAAAAAACATTGCTACTGGGCCCTCTGCCCTAGGGAAAAAGCTGAGCTCAAGGGTGAGAAGATGCCAAGCTGGAAGACAAAGGAGAAGCTGCAAACACTGGGGGTTCATGCCTCACTTCACTCCGGGCTCTGCCCCAAATTCTCCCTAGAGCCCCACAGCTCTCCCAACACCCTCCTCTGCATGGGGAAGCAAGCAGAAGCCTCCACACTCCCTCCCTCCCCTTGCTCATTAGGACACCAGACCCTACAGCCACCTTCTGCTGCTTTCTCTTCCCATTCCCTTAAAGTCCCCTGTGCATACCAGGCCCCATGCTGCCTCCACTCTCTGCTCGCTGTGACACCCCCCTGTACCCTCTCCACCCCCTCCTGTCACCCCCTTGAGGTATTGCCATTCACAAACCAGATCAAGCTTCAGTACCATTCCTTAACTCAAACAGTTGCTTCTCTAACCTCTTGTAACTCAAAGGGCCTAAACCATTATCCCACTTATACACAATGCTCACACCGCCATCCTGGCAAAATTTCCCCTATTTAGCCTAAGGAAACAACCAGAGATGTTCAGAGGTGTGGTTAGAAGTACAGACCGATGATGCTCACCGCTGCGATATTTGCGAAGGTGGATGGTTCCGTAAATAATGGCCCACTCATATGACTGAAGACCATGTGGCCATCTAAATCATATTTTCAGACATTTATGATATGAAAAAATGCTCGTGATTTCGTGAAATGCATACAAACAGGGTAATTTCAACTTTAAAAAAACAAGGAGATAAATAGAGCTAGAGGGACAGTAAGTGGATAGCAAAGACACACAGTGACATCCAGGCCCTGGTCTACCAGATCCAGCCGGGGTTCCTTACAGAAGTGGCTGATTCTAGGGCTGGGGAAGGGAAGGGACAAGCTGGAACCAGCTCATCTTGTTAGGCCAGAATGTGATGAAGCTGCCGGCCCACAAAATGGTGGGGACATGTTCAAAGGACCAATGGGGGGCAGATGGACACCATATGCCTTTGGATATGACATGCTGAGAAATTCACGGTGTCACTCAAAGAGTATTATGGAGGGACTGAAGCTAATCATGAGTAGACATGGGGCAAACCCAAATTGAGGAGCATTCCATAAAATGACCAGCCTGTTCATTGAGTATGTCAATGTCATGAAGACAAAAACTGGGGAATGGGTCCGCATGAACGGAAGCCAAAGAAACAAGACAACTACATGTAATCTGTGATTCTGGACTGTGTCAAGGAAAGATGCTCTCAAGGACGTTACTGAGACAACTGACAAACTTGGAATAGGGATCACAGATTAATAAAAGTAGTCGAACCATGTTAGATTCCTAACTCTACTTCCTAGACACTGAATGTTTGTGCCTCTCCACAAATTCACATGTTAACCTAACACCCAAAGTAGTGGTATTTCAAGGTGGGGCCCTTTGGAAGCAGTTAGATGAGGGCAGAGCCCTTACAAATGATATCAGTGCCCTCGTGAGAGCCCCTGGAGGGCCCCTTGGCCCTTCCACCATTTGAGATCTCAGAAGATAGCTGTCTATGAACAGTGAATCTGCCAGGCCCTTGAGCTTAGACGGCCTAGCCTCCTGAACTGGGAGAAGTTCATTTCTGTTGTTTATAAGCCGCCTAGTCTATGGCATTTTTGTTATACCTGCCCGAGTGGATGAAGATAGCAGTGTCAGAACGTCCTCGTTCTTATGATACACGAAAGTAGTCAAGGGATCAATGGATACAACCCACTCTCAAAGGGCTGAGAAAAATAACACGTGTAAATACAGAGGGCAACAGTGCAATCTGGAAAGTGGATACTTTCATGTGAGTTTTTTTCTTTACAGACTGAAGATGTCCTTGATGATATCATTGATATTTGCTCTGTTTCTGGACTTTCTGATCACCTGTAGACAAAAAGAATGATAAAGGAAGTGCAACAAGAATGTTAAAAACTGGTGGACCTAGGCCAAGGGTACACGAAAGTTCTTTTTATTCTTACTGCAACTTTTCTGTAAGATCAAAACTGTTTCAAAATAGAAAGTATAGGGGCACCTGGGTGGCTCAGGCAGTTGGGTCTCTGCCTTTGGCTCGGGTCGTGGTTTCAGGGTCCTAAGATCGAGCCCACATAGGGTTCCCTGCTCATTGGGAAGCCTGCCTCTCCCTCTGCCCCTCCCCCCACCTTGTGCTCCTTCTCTCCCCTTCTCTCTCAAATAAATAAATAAAATCTTTTTTAAAAAATAGAAAGTATAAAATTTTTTTTAAGTTAGATGAAAATATATTAAAATGTTAACAGGGATTGACTCTGGGTAACAGGAAAATGGATGATTCTTTGTTTTTTAAATGAAAAAAAGAGGGACACCTGCATGGCTCAGTGGGTTAAGCCGCTATCTTCGGCTCAAGTCATGATCCCAGGGTCCTGGGATCAAGTACTGCATCAGGCTCCTTGCTCGGCGGGGAGCCTGCTCCTCTCTCTGCCTCTGCCTGCCACTCTGTCTGCTTGTATGCTCTCTGTCTCTGACAAATAAATAAATAAATAAATAAATAAATAAATAAATAAAATATTGAAAAAAAAAAGAAAAAAGAACCAGTATTCTGTATAATATATGGAAGTAATAATCTATTTTAAAAATACATACTTAATTTAAAATACTCTCTACTCTATTACTTGATTACAAGCTCCTGAAGGAGGTAGGCTATTGGGTGTTCCTTCCATAGCCTCATCCTCCCTGGATCCTAGTCTCCTGTCTCATACCTAGAAGGGGCTCCGGCCACATCCCTGCCACAAGAATGAATGAGTGGGCAGGTAAGACACCTATGGCCCAGAGGCTGCCTGGAGGGGATGGAGCCTAGGCCAGGCTTCCAAGGGAGACTTCCAAGGGAGGCTAGGACTTGAAAGGGACAACAGGGTGGCAGTTAGTGGCCCAAGTAGGGAAGAGAAGCAGCAGGGGCAGAGGGGAGGGCCTGGAAGGAGAATAGCCAGAGTGAAGCAACCTCTTAAAGATGGTCCAGTGGAGACTTCTAGTCTCTGGCTGCCATGTGGTCTGGTGCTGTCTTCATCCTGTCCTAGCTCTGCTGGCCCCCTGTGTCATTCTCCACCATGGCCACTGAGAGAGTGTCCTAGGTAAAACACTTTGCTCCATAGATATCCTCACCGCCTTCTGAGCTGGGCTCAGGGAACACCACAGTGAACAAGCGTTTGAGAAGCTGAGTCCATCAAGAAAGACAAGTAAACAAGTAACTACAAAATGCTGTGGTCAGACCTTAAATGAAGCATCATAAAACACAGTGAGGACACAGATGACTTCTTCCTGGTGAGTCAAAGAGGCTTCCCAGAAGTGTTGGGATGGGTGGATGGATGAGTTTACTGAGCAGAGAGGGATATCCACAAGGGCTCTGATGCGTGAAGGCTGGACTTGGAAACTGCATCAATGTCAGCCAAGAGGAGGGACTGAAATATGATAGATGACATTTTAGAAAAAGAGGGAAGGCCAAGAACAGATAGGGTCTGCCTGGAATTCTCTGATATTTAAAAAAATAATAATAATTCCTATAGTGCCTGGGGAACAAGCTGTATTACTGTATTCATTCAATCTATATGCATTAAATTCCTACTGTGTGCCAATAGCTGAGCTGAGAAGTGTAAGGCGAACAAGATAAAGATCTACCCCCAGCCTGAAACAATCTTATCACCTGGAAGAAATTTTCAAAAAATTGGGGCACCTAGGTGGCTCAGTGGGTTAAGCCTCTGTCTTTGGCTCAGGTCATGATCTCAAGGTCCTGGGATCGAGTCCCGAATCAGGCTCTCTGCTCAGCAGGGAGCCTACTTCCCCCTCTCTCTGCCTGCCTCTCTGTCTACTTGTGAGCTCTCTGTGTCAAATAAATAAATAAAATCTTTTTTAAAAAAGAAAGAAAATTTCAAAAAATTAAAAGAAGAGCAACTTCACCAGACTTCTGTGGTTTTATTAATTCATTCACCAATGAGCTCCTGAAGACCTACTGTGTGCTTAGCACTGCACTGAGTCCTGGGGTACAGCAAGGGGCTGCCTGACTGGGAGGAGGAAGAACAGAAAGTGGATAATGCCTTGATTTCTAGTTAAATACTAAGGCCTATTAATTAGGACAGGAAAGGAAGAAGCAGATGACTTAGTGGAGAGAAGACCAAAGTTCTTTACTGGTCATGTGAGTTTGAAATACTTAAAGGGCCTTCTGGATTTAACATTGCAGTAAATACTGGAATCAGAGACCTGAGATTCTAGAAAGGGGTTCTGAGTCGTAAATGCTAAGCACAGATGATAGTGTACTCATCCGGTCAGCCTACGACCCCCCCAGGGACAAAGTTACATCTACTGACTCACTGCAGTGAGGGAGGCCATATAGCAGAGGAAGCTTGGGGCACATCACCAAACAGAGGCGGAAATTGAGTTGAGATTTTCTGGGCAAAGATGGAGGAAATTTTAAATGACATGGTGCTCATAGTAGGCTCAAAGCAAAGCGATCAGGAAAGGGGTCCATCTAGGTCTAGACTGAGAAATGGCCACAGGATCTTGTTTCCTTAGAACAATGTGGAAGATTGTGTCCCGAAAGAGCTTATTTATTTATTTTTTTTTAAGATTTTTTTTTTTTAATTTATTTGACAGACAGAGATCACAAGTAGGCAGAGAGGCAGAGAAAGAGAGGAGGAAGCAGGCTGTCCGCAGAGCAGAGAGCCCGATATGGGGCTCGATCCCACGACCCTGGGATCATGACCCGAGCCGAAGGCAGAGGCTTTAACCCACTGAGCCACCCAGGCGCCCCCCGAAAGAGCTTATTTAAAGCACTGCACTTGGGTTAATCTCTGAATCAAAGTGACTTAGCCCCACCTCTCAAGAGGGGAATGTTTCATTCCTACAGATATTATTATTGTTTTTTAAAGCTTTTATTTATTTATTTGACAGAGAAACAGTGAGAGAGGGAACACAAGCATTGGGAATGGGAGAGGGAGAAGCAGACTCCTCACTGAGCAGGGTGCCCGATGTGGGCCTTGATCCCAGGGTGCTGGGATCATGACCTGAGCTGAACGCAGACACTTAATGACTGAGCCACCCAGGCGCTCCCCCACTAATATTATTTTAAACAGCAAAGTTTCTGGCAGCTTATGGTCTTGGAGATTGCGACTTCTCAAGTGAGTATGGAGGAGAGGTCACTCAAAGAAGTCAGTCACTGGGACAATTTATAGCTGCAGGGGGTCTGCACTGCCTACAAAGAACCACTGATTCTTTGTAGGGAGGGGGTTTCTCTGTCTGTCATTCCAGACTGAAAAATGGCAAAGAAGCATTTCACTTTCTCAGTCTGGGTTAATTTTTATTTTCTCAAAAGTTTTAAGTGTATGGCTTTTTTTTCCCCCTCCAAAATTTAGCCCCCATCTTTACCCAATCAACCAGTGGATTTTTTTTCCTTCCCCTTTTATGTCACCGGAAGAATGAGTCAGCCAAGTGATTCCTTCTCCTCCCCTTCACAAGAAAGGTGAGTCAGCTCATTCTCAGCAGGACCTGCGGCACAGACAGTCCCACCTGGACAGCTGCTGGGGAGAGCAGGCCTTGGGAGCAGCAGCCAAGGGCCAAGGCCTATAAGAAACTGGCAGCCCTCCAATAAATATATACCTAACCAGACCTCTAAGTCACAACTCTCCCGGATCAAGAATAAAATAGGCACTGAACCTATATCCCAAAGACAGAAAGGCTGGATGGGCTCAGTATCCCTCAGCCAGGCTGCGTGAGGAGACACCCGGGCATCCCCAGATGAGGTCTTCTATGCAGGGACTCAAATTCTATTGGCTGGGGTGGGCTTTAGGCATCAGTGTTCATGGAAAACCCTGCCCCATTGATTCTAATGTGCAGCAGGGACTGAGAGCCACTGGACTAGAAGGTGTTGACCATGTCCACAATACAAACTAGCTCCAGGACCAGCCTTGGAAACAGTCACTGTCCAGCCTATAGGATGTAAATGATTAAAACACATAACTACCTGCTGGGCATTTTTCATTCTGGAACTGGAGTTCAGGCAAACTATTTAAGAAACCTCCCTACCATCTCCCAACTTTCAGCCCCCACACAGCTCTCACCCTGGGAGTGAAGAATGCACTTTCCTGCTTCAGCCAGGAGCCCCATGCACCCGACCTGCTCTGCTGCCTCGGTTGATATCCAAATTTCCCATGCACACACGAAGCACACTCACACCCCCAGTTAGCTTCGCAGCTAAGTGACTCTCCCGAAGGAGCCAGGAAGTTTAAAAACAAAACAAAATGAAAAACAACTCATTTCTGGGTAGACTGAAACACAGATGGGAAGAAGCACATGTGTTTGCTCCCTGTCCTCAGACCCGACTTGCCGAAAATGGTGTCTGGGCTCAAAGCAAGTTCAGGAGAGCAAATGAGCAGACAAGTAAGAAAGGGAGCACATTCAGGTCACAGAGCTTCCCCAGAAGCTGTCCTATTGTCTTCCACCCCTTTGCTAGACAATATGGGGCAGTGGTTAAAAGCATGGACTTAGGGGCACTTGGCTGGTGCAGTCGGTTAATCATTGGATGCTTGGTTTCGGCTCAGGTTGTGATCTCAGGGTTGTGAGCACAGAGCCTGCTTAAGATTCTCTCTTTCCCTCTACCCTTCCCATTCCCCCCTCTTCTTTCTCTCTCTCTCTCTCAAATAAATAAATAAATTTTTAAAAACAAAACAAAGTATAGACTTAAAGTTTATAGGAAGCACAGGGGACAGAAGAACATGTTAAATAATACCACAGAACTGCCATCAGTCACATTCAGAATGAGAGAAACCCTACAAGACAAACACCACAGTTTCTCCAACAAATAGAGAAAAAAAGAGAAGGAGGACCAATAGATTAGAAGAGGTTTATCAGTCAAATATAATGTGTGGGACTTCCGGGTTCCTGATTCAAACAAACCAATTATTTAAAAAATGATGAGACAGGCGTGCCTGGGTGGCTCAAATGGTTAAGTGTCTGCCTTCGGTCAGATCATGATTTCCAGGTCCTGGGATCAAACCCCAATTCAGGCTCCCAGCCCAGCAGGGAGTCTACTTCTCCTTCTCCCTCTGCCTCTCCCCCTGCTTGTGCTTTCTCTGTCTCTGTCTCTCTCTCAACTGAATAAATAAGATCCTTAAAAAAAATGATGTGATGATCATGGAAATGTGAATAGCTCGATGGACTGGATGTTAGTGTCCCCCGCAAAGTCACATGTTGACTCTTAACCTCCCCAGTGTGAGGTGAAGTGATGGTATTAGGTGGTGGGGCCTTTGGTAGGTGCCCTCATGAATGGGATTAGTGCCCTTATAAAAGAGACTCCAGAAAAATCCTTCCAATCTTCTGCCATGTGATGTTATAGATAGAAGGTACAGTCTATGAACCAGAAAGCTGGCTTTCATCACCTTGATCTTGCCAACACCTTGATCTTGAACTTCCAGCTTCCAGAACTGTGAAAAGTAAATTTCTATTGTTCGTATGCTACCTCATCTATGGTGTTCCGTTAGAGCAGCCCAAACAGACTAAGACAAATTGTGACTGGTTTGATGATATTAAGGAATAATTATTTTAGGTGTATTAATGGTATTGTGGTTGTTAAAATAAATTTTAAAAACCCTCTGATACCATGTGAGAAAGAAGGCACATCACCTCTGTGATATTCTTTCCCAAAAATGCATAACCCCAATATAACCCAGTCTAACCATAACTAGACAAACCCAAACTGGGAGATACCCTATGAAATACCTGACCAGTACTCCTCAAAACCATCAAGGTCATCAAAAACAAGGAAAGTCTGAGAAGCTGTCACAGACCAGAGGAGGCTAAGGAGACATGACAACTAAATGTAATGTGGGATCACACGGATGGGATCCTGAAGAGAAAAAGAACATTAGTATAAAAAATCGGGAAATCCAATAAAGTCTGGAAGTATAGTTAATAGTAATGTTCCAACATTGGTTTCTTTGTTTTGACAACTGTACCAGGGTCATATGAAATGATACTATTAGGGGAAACAGGGTGAGGGTTATACAGAAATTCTGTTCTCTTTTTTTCTTCTGTAAGTCTAAAATTATTCTGAAGTAAAAAAAATTATTTTAAAGAAGTCCTTATTTTCTAGAGATATCTATTAGCAGTTTCAATGAAATGATGGGCTGTCTGGGCCTTGCTTTAAAATAATTCTTTGTTTGGAGGGCGCCTGGGTGGCTCAGTCAGTTAGGGATCTGCTTTTAGGCTCAGGTCATGATCTCAGGCTCCTGGGATAAAGCTCCACATCAGGCAACCTGCTCAGGGCTCCCTGCTCAGTGGGGAATCTGCTTCTCCCTTTCCCTCTGCCCAAGCCCCCTTCCTGTGCTTTCTCAAATAAATAAATAAAATCTTAAAAAAAATAAGAGAATTCATTGGTTGGGATTGGGGGCATATATATGAAATGAGGCTGGTCTCACAGTGGCCACTGTTGATGCTCAGTGACGGCTGGATCTTTCTTTGACAGCTGTCTCCACTTCTGCATGTCTGTAAACCTTAATAAAACAAACAAGCAAGGATCTTGGAGAGAGACTGCCTCAGAAGTGTTAATCTGTCCATGTGCTGCAGGTTCATTATCTATCATATGGGATAATTGTACCTGCCTCACAGAGATGTGAAAATTCAGTAAGTCATGGGGTGCCTGGGTGTCTCAGTGGGTTAAAGCCTCTCCCTTCGGCTCAGGTCATGATCCCAGGGTCTTGGGATCGAGCCCCTCATCTGGCTCTCTACTCAGCGGGGAGCCTGCTTCCCCTCCTCTCTCTCTGCCTGCCTCTCTGCCTACTTGTGATCTCTGTCAAATAAATAAATAAAATCTTTAAAAAAAAATTCAGTAAGTCAACATGCCAAAAGGCTGGAGAAATGCTTAGCTATCATCATCATCTTATGGGAGGAAAGGCGGTCAGAGACCAAAGCCCAGCAAGGCAAGTCATTTTTCTCCACCCTCTGACACTGCTCAACATCCTTTCTCCCCCAGCCCTCCTGCACAGAGATCCTTGATGGACGGAAGGAAGAAGGGCTCTAGGGCAACACTAGCGAGTAAGGAAAGACCTCTGCGTCCAGTCTTGCAACAAGCGATGAGACTAGCTAATCCTGGCATCGGCTCTGGGAATTAGACCCTGGATTATGAGCCACTCAGGGTTCAAGTGGCCGAAAGCAGCTAGTGTAGTGGAAAGGAGGGCTGGCAGGGGAGGGGGTCTGATTTCAGAAAGTAGAAGTCAGCAGGGGTGGGCCATGCCAGCCTTTGGGGCCCTTCTAAAAGTGAGCTCCTTATCTCAAAAGCAGGGGAAGCCACTGGAGAAAGTTCAAGTGTGCGCTGGGGTGGGGAGGGGAGGGAGTCACCCAATCAGACCTGCATTGTTGAGACTGCCAAGGGGAAGAACAAAGCATTGGAAGAGGGCCAGAGGGAAGGAGGGAGAGCTGTTAGGCTTCCATAGTGGCTCAGGACGTAGATAAATGGGAGCTTGATCTAGGATTCCAGCAGGGGAGACCAGTGGATTTGAGAGCTGTTTTAGAGAACACTGGGCCTCTGGCTGTGTTTGGAGGGTGAGGGTGAGAAAGGGAAGTACACAGGGGATTTGTAGGTTTCTTGGAAGTCAACTGGGTGGCAGTTGGGCTGCCTGCCCATCGGGGAGTGGTGTGGGAGGAGCAGGAGGTGTGTGGTGGGGGGAGGGTGCAGAGAAGTTCCTTAACAGCGACAATCACCTCCACTGTGCTTTATGCAAGTCACTATGCTGGAGGAGGGGAGCTTCCAAAGCAAATACCGCAAATGCTTTCAGTGCCCTCAAGATCGGTGCCAAAAAAAGATCCACCAGCAATGGCTGAGTGGAGTAATCTCAAATGTGCGTTTATGGCTCCCGTGGTGATCACAGCAAAGGCCTCAGTCATTAAAGCCACTGGGAAGTCTTCAATAACTGTGCGTCGTGTGACTGAATGTCCCAAAACCGGTATCAGAAAAAAGACAACCCACAAACCTTTATTCAGCCATTATCATGTGTCTAGCCCCACCTCGGTGTAAGACGGAGACAAGGAAGGGATTAGCCCCTTCCCTCAAAAGATGCACACAAGGGTTGAGAACAAGTAACCACACATGAGTGTTAGAGGAACACAGGACAGACCATCACTAAAGACTGACCTAAAAGGATCCCACTTGGGGTGGCCAAAGAGGGGGGCAGGACTGAGTCGGTGACCTGGTCCCACCAGGGTGAATATCACACAGGAAGAAGGGAGTAAAGTGCTTCCAGAGAAGGGGGGCCTGCTTGATCCTGGAGAAGTGAGTAGAAGGTGTAGGGCAGGCTGGGAAAGGAGGACAACCAATGAAGGGTCACCAGAGTCCTGGGAGAGGCGCCCTAACCCACACGCAGTAGGGTGGCATCCTACACGGGCAGAAGATGCCAATCTTGCCTCGGACAACTATATGCTGAGATGGTTTATTTTTTTAAAAGGAATTTAAAGCCCTGTCTTAAAAGTGGGGACAATTTCTCACTCCGAAGGCTCAGGGGGACAGTCCTTCATTATCAGCAAAGCTCAGTGCACCACTTTCCTGGCCCCAGTCCCTCTCCCACACAAGCACCACCACCAAGAAAACAAAAACACAAAACACAAAACACCACCGCACCGACCTTTGCACAATTTCCTTTCTTCCTGCAAACTTCTTTCTGCCTCCGCTGCCCCCCACCCAAGGCAGGCCCGGTTCGCTTCAGCCAAGCCTCTTTGCCCTTTTCCTAATAAAGTCCACTTCCTCGGCGCTGGAGGCAGTGGAGGACCGAGGGTACGAGGCGGCCCGAGGCGTGGGAACGGCCCCTCCAAGGCTTCAGCCCCGGCCGCACGTCCGGGCTGTGGGTTCGATCCCCGTCTGCTTGGCCGAGGGTGAGTTTGCGACGCCCTGTCGGGGGTCCCCGAATAAAAGGGCCACTGTCACGTGCTCCGAAGAGACCGACAGGGTCGGACAGAGGGAAGCTCTCGGCCTCGCCAGGGCTCAGGCGCCAGAGACCCGCCTCGGAGGTCGCACGAGAGGAGGGGGCTGAGGCGAGCTGGCGGGGACGCGGACTCTCGCTACAGCCCGCGGCCCCGGGGGATGACACAGCGTTTCCTCCGCACCCCGGCTCTCCCCGCATGTCCTCGTTCCATCCCCGGCAGGGCAACAGCCGGCCGACTCGCTGCGTCAGCGGATCCCCCGCTGGAAGGGACCGGGGTCGCCGGGCCGCGGGGGCCGCTCGGCTAGTGGCCCTAAACCATCGCGCCCTGCGGACCTGGCTTGGGGGTCGAGGGCTGGGAGCATGACCGCGGGGTGCGGACGCTGCCCGGGAGCTCCGCCAGCGGCTCGCAAAGAATGTCAGTCCCCACCCACGGAAAGTTAGAAGGCATCTCCGCCACGCCAACTTATCATCCAGAGCCGGAGTCGAACTTTCCGCCGGGAGTGGCTGGCTGCACAGCCCAAAGCGACCCTGCAGAAGCAGCTCGGACCCGGACGCCCCAGATCCCGGGCCGCGACCGGCAGCCAATCACCGAGCGCCTCGGGCGGGAAAGGCTGGAGGGCGCGGGCAGCAGAGGAGTGACGGCACCGGCGGCCAATAGGGAGCTAAGGTGGGAGTCCTCGCCCATCCTGCTCACCAATGGGAAAGGGATGGCTGGGGCCGAGGTCCCCGAGGCAATAGCGGCAGGCTCCCCGGTGGCCGCGGGTCGGAGACCCTAGGACTAAAGGGAATTGGGGAGAGGAGTTGGCTCGCTCTCCCTGGGCCACCCGCCGACCCTCAGACCATAGCCCGGTCCTCACCTGCTGAAAGCGGGGTTTGCCCAGCTGGAAAGGAGGTGCATCGGTCGAGGTGTTAGCGGCACTAGCCGCCGCCGCCGATGCTGTGGTCGCTGTATCCGCCATGGCCACTGACGCCTGCAATCTCCGGCCCTTTTAAAATGTCCCTCCTCGGCCCCCGCCACAGCTGCTTCTCCCGATTGGCCATAAGCAACCGCAGCGAGCCGGAGGCGCAAGGGGTTGTGGGGAGCGTAGTTTTTCTCGTCACGGGGGTTGACAACCCTAGACTGCGGAGAGTTGCACGGACTCAGACCCAGTCTCGGTTCCTGCCGCCAGATCTGCAGGGCTCGGCAGCGTGGGAAGAGTGTGCGGGTACGACTCTAAGGTCCCGACAGGGGGCCACGGGGCTACCCCTCGTCGGTTACCTGCCCCTTGAAGTTTAGTTACCGCGGAGGGCATCGCTCCTGGGGCGCTAGCCCAGAAGAGCCCTACTCAAGCGGGTCCAACAGGGGACCAGATGGGCAAGGAATCCAGGATGTGCAGGGTTAATCCCAGAAAGCTTTCTGCAAGGACTTGCACTGCGGAATCTTCACGCAGTCCCTTCTGTGGCTACCCTGCCCCTCCCCCTTGTGCTCTCCAGCCATCCTGACACCCAGAGCATGCTGGGCGCTCCCCGCCCCTGACCCTTGAACATTCCGAACCCAGAGAACTCCGTAACTTTTTATCTTTGCCTGACTCTGGCTCTCCTGACCTCAGCCTACACATTGCATTTCCCCATCCATCACCCTACTTCCCCATAATCCACTTCCGCTCCTATAGTACCCAGCACTTTTTTGCAGCCCGGGTACTTATAGTTACTTATGGTTCTGCGTATGTGTTTCCTCCTGTAAGGTCCACAGGACAGGAGGTGTTCTACTGCTGAGTCCTCAGTGCCAGGCTTGGCAGGGCTTGCAACAAGGACTCAAATATTTGCTG
>RCUC01139245.1:0-17101 GCA_003697995.1 Taxidea taxus jeffersonii | reverse complement strand
CCTCCTGGATTTTGATGCTTGTTCCCCTTGCTATATTAGGGAAATTCTCTACAATAATCCTCTCCAGTATACCTTCTGCTCCTATTTCTCTTTCTTCTTCTTCTGGAATCCCAATTATTCTAATGTTGTTTCATCTTATGGTATCACTTATCTCTCGAATTCTCCCCTCGTGGTCCAGGAGTTGTTTGTCTCTCATTTGCTCAGCTTCTTTATTCTCTGTCATTTGGTCTTCTATATCACTAATTCTTTCTTCTGCCTCATTTATCCTAGCAGTAAGAGCCTCCATTTTTGATTGCACCTCATTAATAGCTTTTTTTATTTCAACTTGACTAGATTTTAGTTCTTTTATTTCTCCAGAAAGGGCTTTTATTTCTCCTGACAGGGTTTCTCTAATATCTTCCATGCCTCTTTCGAGCCCGGCCAGAACCTTGAGAATCATCGTCCTGAATTCCAGATCTGACATATTACCAATGTCTGTATTGATTAGGTCCCTAGCCTTCGGTCTTGCCTCCTGTTCTTTTTTTTGTGGTGAGTTTTTCCGCCTTGTCATTTTGTCCAGATAAGAATCTGCTGTTCTCCTTGTTAAGTGAACTTGGTCTTGGCTGGATTTCTTGTTGATCTTCTGGGGGAGGGGCCTGTTGTAGTGATTTTCAAGTGTGTCTGCCCCAGGTGGAATTGCACTGCCCTTACCAGGGGCCGGGCTAAGTAATCCTCTGAGGTTCGCTTTCAGGAGCTTTTGTTCCCTGAACGCTTTCCATAGGGTTCCGGAGGACAGGAATGAAAATGGCGGTGTCCCAGTCTCTGGTTCGGAGGAGCCGAGAGCTAGGGGCCCCAGTCTTCAGTGCGCCTTCAGAGAAAAGCGCTTAATCGCTCCCATCTCCCCTGCCTCCGGCCACGCTTGGAGAAAATCGTGTGTAATCAGTCCCGTCTCACTGGCTTCTGGGAGCGCTCCGAGCTCACCCAGCCTGTGACCAAGTGTCTCTGTCTCTGGCAGAGTCCCACCTGGAGTGTCTGAACCCCGTAGATCCCTGAGCTCTCCCGGGTCGGAGTCTCCCCAGATCTTGTGGGGAGCCCTCGCACAGAGCACCGGCCCATGTCACCGACCACGGCTCTAGGAAACCCTGAGTTGTGAGTTCACTCCTCGGCTTTGTCTCCACAGCCGGCTTTCCCGCTCTAATACCTGTGAGCTCTGTGACACTCAGATACCCCTGATCCTTCTGTGACCCCGTGGGACCTGAGTCCACGCTGTCCCCGTGAGGTCTTCACCCCAGTTTAGCCTCTGGAGCGATGTCCCTCCGTGGAGCAGACTTTAAAAGTCCTGGTTTTGTGCTCCGTTGTTCTGCCGCTTGCCGGGAGCCGGCCCCTCCCCCTGGGGTCTATCTTCCCATCGCGTTGGATTCACTTCTCCGCTGGTCCTACCTTTTAGAATGTGGTCAATTTTCTGTTTCTAGAATTGTTTTTCTTCTCTTCGATCTCTGGTTGGTTTCGTAGGTGTTCGGAATGGTTTGATAGGCTATCTAGCTGATCTCCTGCTGCCTGATGTCGTCTCAGCCTGCTACTTCTCCGCCATCTTGACTCCTCCCCTCTGAGCCCCTGAGTATTTCTTGAGTGCCTGTCAAGCCCTGGAGCTGTTCTGCATGCTGTGGATACACTGGTGAACCAGACAGACACAGGACTGAGCACTCTCATTCACTCTGCTCAGCAGACCATCTGGCTAATAGTAGGTGCTTAGGAGATCCCCATCCAGTGGCTGACTGCTTGTCTGCCTTGTAAGACATCCTCAGACCTTATGCTCTTAACTCCTCTGCTCAGCCTGAAAACTTCCCTCCACACCATGTCGCAGCACACACAACCCCACACCCAACACAACCCCATACTCCTTTCCTTGAACTGATTCCTCAGCAAGGGGACACAAGCATTCAGCACTCCCATGTTGATTCCAATCTCATATCCAGCTCAGGTTCTCACCTCTCTTAGGAAGACTTCACTGAAATCCTTCTACCCTGTCTCCCTCCCTCCCTCCCTTCCCTCCCTCCCTCTTCTTCATTGAGCAATATGCCAGGTCCTATGAATACAAATAGAATCATGAGTAACCCCTGTTTTTGAGGATCTCATGGTCAAGTGGAGAAGACAGACAAGTAAATAATTATAATGCAGTATAATTTGGCTATGGCAGAGGTCTGCCAGAGGTCTACGAGTAGTAAACTCATGTTGGTCAGGAAAAGCCTCTTGAAGATTTACTAGGTGATCTTTGAAGCACAATATGACGTAAGACAAGAGAAAACTTGCTGGGTTGGTGCAGAAGAAAGGAGTATCAGACCCAAGTAAGAGCTGGAAATCAAGGATTTCCCATCTTTTAAAACCCCCAGCTATGATGGGGACCTTCTCATCACTAAATGTATGTCGGACCAGACCTCAGATGGAGCACCACAGTCCATCTGTGATGTACTCTCAGATGTCCCTTTGCTCCAGTGTGTAACTTGTGAAATCAGGGTATCCTTAGCACAGGGGTTGGCACATAGTAGGTGCTCAGTGAATACATGTTGAAGGAATGAATATCTACTTAAGATGTGTACTGTTGGAAATGTTTGAACTTGCTTGTCAGGGGTTAGTTCCTGAGCTTTTGTTTTGTTCTATTCTTCTTCCTTAAGAGATGTCGAGAGAAGACAGAACATTGGCTAAGACCTGAGAGGAACTGTGGTTTGTTCCCTCCCAAGAAGATTCTCTAACTTGGATTAGTTCCTCTTTCTTGCCCTGAACTTCAGCCTTGACCTTCTGATTTAAATAGAGATTAACAGCTGAATGGAGCCCATTGTTCACCTCCTCTACCCTCACTTTTTTTTTTTTTTTCTGAGTAAAACTTCTCCATGCAGCAGCTCCAGTGTGGGCAATAACCCTTTTTGAAATTGCTAGGTGATCAGATTTTACTAAATCTGACTCTTTCTTCAGTCTTGTGACCTCTTGCCCTGCATTAAAACAAAATCTATCTGTGTTGTAGTCTCCTGTCCATGGCTGGCCACTCCTCTGTGTGCTATCATTTCTCCTCTAACGAGTTTCTCCAGTAATCTCTGCCGCCCTGGCAGCCCCCAAGTAGAATCGTATTTTCGGCATTTGCTTTACCTCAGCAGAAACTGGGAGGGCATGGGTGGCAGAGGACAGTTGGCATTTGTCAAGTAAATAGTGGTGCTGATCACCGTGTCTGGCATCTCACCACAGGCACCACACTTAATGCTTACGGTGACCGTGGGTGTTAAGGAAATTCAAAGTTCAGCCTTCATTTACCCCCAGCCAGTTAAATCAGCATCTCAGGGGTGGGGACTACCTAGACCTTGGTATTTTTAAAAAGCTCTCCAAGTCCTTCTAAAAGGCATACTGCGTTTTTCCATCACTGCCCTACATTGGCCTGCCTCTCCGAAAGCAGGTTTCAGAGAATTTTAGGAGCCATTGGTAGAAATACCAATTTGATGATGAAAGGTGAGGAGTGAGGCCACAGGTTGTGGTCCTAACTTTGTTCAAGAACAAATAGTTTCTCGAGGGAATAATCTCATCCATCAGAAATGCCGTCTGAGCCTTTTGCCCAGACGTACGGAACGTGCAGTGCTAACAGCAGTACCCAGGGGACATTGCATATGGTGACAGAGAAAGGGAGTCTGCCATGAATGGATTTCCCAGGGAAGGGGGAGTTTTTCACGTAGTGCACAACCCAAGAATTGTGTTCATGGTGCCAAGAGTCAGTGTGGCCTCTTATGTCTGCACTTACAGTCCACCACAGCAGAGGGCTACGGACAGAAAATTGAAATCCAGAAACACGCTGGGTCCATCTTGCAGGTCTTACACTAAAAAGTTCAACAAATTCCAATACTAGATGAACAGAAAGAGCGTCTTCCAAGAAGTAATTGATCTATCACGGCCTCCAAGGAGATATGGACAATCTTGACTTTGTTTCAGGATCATTTCCCTGAACTATGCCTGCCTGAGGATTCTGCTAGGGCTTTGCTGTGGGAGGAATTTGAATTAATACCAGAAAATGTACAGAGTGACGGCGGCTCTTAGTTTGTAGTTGGCTGATGCACATTTGTTTACCTGAACCATAGACGAAACTATTTAAATGCTTTCCATATTGTGGATTCAGCCATTTCCTGTTGTTATGTTATTAATTAAAAGAATTTCTCCAGGTTTATAAAGATGGTGATTCAAGAATAGTAAGGCCAGTTGAATAGGTGTCCAAGCCAGTTGAATAGGTGTCCAAGTTCTCCAACTGTCAATGGGAAAACCAGGCAAGCAGGGCCATTTTACAGAATATAGGAGCAATATGTTTAGATTCTTTTTGGGAGAACCCCTAAAATAAGCATGCTCCAGTCTGGCAGCCTCAAGGGTGTAAAAACCAGTGTGTTGTTATAGTCCATTATTAAGTCACAGCAGAATTATCTGGCTGAGCATATAAATTGGTCCCAGAAAAATGTAAAAATACCCTTTATTTCTCCCTGGAGGCATTTTCACTGCATAATGGAATGGTTAGGAGCGTGGACACTGCAGGCAGGCTTCTAAGGTTTAAATTCCAGCTCTGCCACTTACTACTTGGTGACCTTGGGCAGGTCACTTAACTTCTCTCAGCTCCATAAATCTGTTCACTGAAATAGAGATGACAGCAGTACCCTCAATCAGAACGTTGCTATGAGGATTAGATCTGTTAATATTTGCAAAACATGTGGAATGGTGCCTGGGACATAATAAATGCTATATATGGGTTTGTTAAAAAAAAAAAAAAGTTCCTCTTAGTATTTCTCAAATTTCAGTGTGCAGATGAGTCACACGGCGGTACCATAGAGAGGCAGACTATTTCCGTAGGTCCAGGGTAGGACTCCAGGTAGGAGTCAGTATTTTTCTCAAGCTCCTAGGTGATGCTGCTGCCCACTTCTTGCTCTGGGATGGATGCTGAGGCCTCTTCACCCTTCGGCTGTCGGGGGGTGGGAAGGATCCAGGAGTAACTCACCTGCTCTGTTTAACTTGTCTTAGCTCCTAACAGCTGGGAGTGTTTGAAGGTAAACTCTCAGGGCCAACCTTCTGCAGTTGGTGTGAAAATATCTAGGCTTTAATGCTCATTTAATTCTCTCCCTAAGTCCCTTAATGCTCCTGGGGGTTCCTCTAGACCCAGGCACTTCCAATCTCTAGCGGCCTCCAACCCACAGGCTTTTTTCAGAGTAAGAGATTGGGGTGAAGGGGTGGGGATTTAGGCCCCATGAATGGAACATCTTAGAGACCAGTCATCCTCTCCCACTGCAGGTACGGGCCTCTCTAGGGTAAGTTTTTCCCAAGTTACTATGCAAAAATGGCTTGTCTCATCATTGGCTTGACTGCTTGGGCAAATGCTCCTTTTGTGTTCCTTCTTTGAGGATGATGGTTCTAGGCTGTGGTTGTGTGTGTTGCTCCCTATTATACCCGCCAGCTCGGTGTTCTGGTGTTCTGTGGGTTGTCAGCTCCCTGCGCCTCAGCGAGGTGACTGCGCCTACCTGGGAGGCGGGCAAGACCGATCAGGGCTTTATGGAATGACCGATGACCAGCAAGTTGTACCCACTTAGGAAGAGCGTTGTAAACTTACTGCAAAATTAGCATATTTCTCCACGTGAGCATGCTTGAAAAGGAGGAGGAATTACTTCAAGCCATCATAAATAATGCTGAAAAATGAATCATTAGCAAAAACCAAATTTTTACAGAAAACAAATATTTCACTGTGATTTGGTGCCTTTCCCCGATGCCCACCTGTTATTAATCACTGCCTAACTGCACCCCCATCTTTTCTCAGGCTCCTCTCTGGGCCTTTTTTTCCATTTCGTCTCCTCCTTTAGGAAAGTGTTAGCTCCTTATCTTTTTAATTGACATATAATTAATACACGGTGAAATGCACAAATCTTAGGAGTGGAGTTTAATGAGTTTCTGCAAATGCATAAGGCCACATAACCCACATTTCTGTCAAGACACAGAGCCTTTCCATCACCCTAAAGACGTTCCTCCTGCTCTTTCCAGCTCCTCCTGCCCCTGGCCCTCAGGATAACACTGCTTTGATTTCTTTCAACAGAGGTTAATTTTGCCTTTTCTAGAACTCCATATAAATCGAATGTGCAGGATGTATTCTTTCGTATCTGGCTTTTTTATGGCGGAATGTCTTTGAGGCTCATTTGTGTTACTGCCTGTGTCCATAATTCATTCCTCTTTTTTTGCTGAGTAACATTCCTTTGTATGATTAGAACTTAATTGTTTATCCATTCACTTGTTGAAGGACATTGGGGTTATTTCCAGTTTGGGGCTACTATGGATCACGTTTGGGGCTATTCTCCTCTTCTCTGTGTTGATCATTTCTAAGTGCCCAAGGGAGGGGGATGGGGGCCAGATGAAATCACCGCTGTCACCACGGAGAAAATAGGATAGGAATATTCTTGTACAGGTCTCAGAAGTACACATGTGCCGATTTCTTTTGGGTAAATACATAGAAATGGAATTTCTGGATCATAGGGTAGGTGACTGTTTAACTTTATGGGAAACTGCCAGACAGATTTCTAAAGTGGCCATTACCATTTTTGCACTCCTGATATTAATGTGTGAGAGTTTCCATTGTTCCATATCTTTACTAGCATTTGGTGTTGCCTTTCTTTTTTTCCCTTTTTAAAAAAGATTTTTATTTATTTTTGGGGAGGGAGTAAGGGCAGGGGCAGAGGGAGAGAGAGAATCTCCAGCAGACTCTCTGCCGAGCGTGGAGCCCGACGTGGGGCATGATCTCATGACCCTGAGATTAGGACCTGAGCCCAAATCAAGAGTTGGATGCTTAACTGACTGAGCCACCCAGGTGCCCCTGGTGTTGTGAGTCTTTCAAATGTCAGCTTAGTTGTAGGCAGATCAGTTACAGTGTGTGATGTAATTATATCTTGTGTTGGTTTTAATTTGCATTTCCCTGTGGACTGATCTGTTGAGCCCTTTCTCCATGTGTTTACCCGCCAGTCACACCTATTCTTTTGTGAACTGCCTGTTCAAGTCTTTTTACTCATTTTAGAACTGGGGTTGTCTTTTTATGATGGAGATTTGAGGAGTTCTTGATATAGTTTGGATCCAAAGGATTATATTATGTTTTGTGAATATTTTCACCTAGTGTGAGTCTGATTTACTCTTTTTCTTAATGATGTCTTTTTAGACATTTTTTTTTTAAGTTTTGACAGTCTTGTATAGAAAATTTCCCCCTTACGATTAGTGCAATCTCATTCCTGTTTATGAAATCTGTGTTTTTCAAGGTTACAAAGCTATTCTCCTATGCTTTCTTGTGACAGCTTTTTTGTTAAAAGCTTTTCTGTTGACTTGACTTTTGTGTGTGGTGTGAGGCATGAAGTGAAGTTCATTGCTCCCCTTGTAGAGAGCTCTTTATTCCAGTACAACTTACTGAACCAACTATTCTTTCCCCTATTGAATTGCTTTAGCTTTACAGGCAGTCTTTTTTTTTTTAAGATTATTTATTTATTTATTTGACAGACAGAGATCACACAAGTAGGCAGAGAGGCAGGCAGAGAGGGGAGGGGAGAAGCAGGCTCCCTGCCGAGCAGAGAGCCCAATGTGGGACTCGATCCCAGGATCCTGGGATCATGACCTGAGCTGAAGGCAGCAGCTTAACCCACTGAGCCACCCAGGCGTCCCTACAGGCAGTCTTGAAAGTTGGCAGAGTAAGTCCTTACGATCTTATTCTTTTTCACGATTGTTGGGCTTTTCTTGGTTCTCTGCATTTCCATTTTAAAATTATCTTACCAATTGCTACAAATAAAATCCAAGATTTTCAGCAATGGCCACAATCGCTAGACTGTGGAAAGAACCAAGATGCCCTTCAATGGATGAATGGATAAAGGAGATATGGTCCATATATACAATGGAGTATTATGCTTCCATCAGAAAGGATGAGTACCCAATTTTTGTATCAACATGGACGGGACTGGAGGAGATTATGCTGAGTGAAATAAGTCAAGCAGAGAGAGTTAATTATCATATGGTTTCACTTACTTGTGGAGCATAAGGAATAACATGGAGGACCTTGGGAGTTGGAGCAGAGAAGTGAGTTAGGGGATATCGGAGGGGGAAACGAACCATGAGAGACTATGGACTCTGAGAAACAAACTGAGGGTTTTGGAAGGAGGGGGTGGGGGTATAGGTGAGCCTGGTGGTGGGTATTAAGGAGACACGTATTGCATGGAGCACTGGGTGATGTGCATAAACAATGACTCTTGGAACACTGAAAAAATAAAATAAGAAAAAAAGATTTTCTAAAATGGAGCTTTAAGAACAGTGAAATGCACAGATCTTAAGGATGTAGTTCATGAGTGTTGACATACCTATAATGTAAAAGTTCTCCTCAAGACATTTTAGTAACCCCAGAGAGTGTCACTGTGCCCCTTCCTAGTCATTCTGCTTGCCACCCTCCTAAAAGAACTATCATCCTGATTTCTGCCAAACAGCCTGTTCTAGAACTTCTTATAAATAGAACCAAGCAGTGTTCCGTTGTGTGAATGAATGGCTTTTCTGTCATCATAATACTTTGATCTGTCAGTGGCTTGTTCATTCTTATTGTGGAGTATTGTTCTCTTGCATGAACACACCACAGTTGGTTCATCCTTTTACCTTTTTTTTTTTTTTAAGATTTATTTTTTTTCTTTAGAGGGGGGGAGAGAGAGAGCGCACAAGTGGGAGGGACAGAGAGAGTGGGAGAGAGAATCTCAAATAGACTCCATGCTAAGCACAGAGCCTGAGATCATGACCTGAGCTGAAACCAAGAGTCAGACACTCAACCAAGTGTTATCACCCAGGTGCTGCCTCTTTTTATTTTTTTTTAAAAAGATTTATTTATTTATTTTAGAGAGTGAGAGAGCAGTGGGAAGAGAGGGAAAAAGGAGAGCATCTGCTGCGGACTCACCATTTAGCGGACTCAGCATATATCTTTAAATGTTACCTTTAAATGCTGAGTGTGGAGCCTAGGGCAGGATTCATCTCATGACCCTGGGATCATGACCTGAGCCTAAATCAAGAGTCCACCTCAATGCTCAACCACCTGAACCACCCAGGAGCCCCCCTTTTACCTGTTGGTGGAACCTGGGCTGCTGTTTTTGACTGTTAGGAATGAAGCTGCTATGAATATGTTTTATAAACAAAACCTTTTTGTGGATACGTGTTTTCATCTTTCTTGGGTAAATATCTCGGAGTGGCATTCCTGGTTCTAGACTGAATGTATGTTCAATTCTTCAGTGGACTGCTAGAACTCTTTCCAGACCGGTCTAATATTTAACCATCCCACCAGCAATGTATAGGAATTCTGGGTGTCCAGATGTTCAAAAAAGTTGGGAGTTCATTTTAGTCATTTTCCGGGCATGTTTTGGTATCTCATTGCAGATTTAAAGTGCTATTCTCTGGTGACTGAAGATGTTAAGTAAGTTTTCATATGCATGTGTCCTTGGTGAAATGTGTGTTCAAATCTTTTTACCATTTATTTGATTGTTTATTATTTATAGAAGTTATACATATATAAATATAATTATACATATTTATATATATTAAGTATCATAGTATATGTTGATATAGATATAAATATATATGAGGTACATGTCTTTGGTCAGATTATTTGTTGTGAATATTGGCTTGCTTATTCATTTTCTTAATAGTCTTTTGATAAGCAGAGATCTATTTTTTAGAGATTTTATTTATCTATTTATTTGCGGGAGAGTGAGAGAGAGAGAGAGAGCACAAGCAGGAAGAGCAAAGGGAGAGGGACAAGCAGACTCCATGCTGCTCGTGGAGCCCTACTCTAGGCTTGATTCCGCAACCCTGAAATTATGACCTGAGTCGAAATCAAGAGTCAGACTTCCACTGAGCTACCCAGGCACCCCCCAGAAATATATTTTTTAAAGCATTTGATAAAGTTGAACTTTTTGTTTTTTTTTATAGTTGTCGATTTCTGTATCCTACTGAAGGAATTACATGTAGTGCAAGTTCAGAAAAACACTCTTTTTTTTTTTTTTTTCCCCTCAGGCATTCTATAGTTGTAGCTTTTATTGTTAGGTCTCACTATCCTGTTACATTGATAAATTCACATATTAGCTGTAGTTTTTCTTTTAGGTTATTTAGGATTTTCTATGTGCATTATTATATTGTCTGCAAATAAGGAAGCTTTACTGCTTTTAAGTCCAACCTACGTGCCTTCCGTTTCTTTTTCTAACTACGCTGACTGAAATCTCTAGTGCAAGGGTGAATAGAAGTGATAGGAGTGGACAGCTCAGCCTTCTTCCTGATCTAAGTGAAAGGCATTTTGTATCATTTTATTTATTTTTTATTTTTATTATTTTTTTATTTTGTATAATTTTAGTTGTACGCTTCTCCTAGATAATATTTCTTTAGGCTTAGATCGGGGTAAATAAAGACTTTACAAGCTTTACAAAGCTTCTCCTAGATAATATTTCTTTTGTTTAGGGAAATTTCTTCTCTTTGTAGTTTGTGAGAGTTCCCCGCCCCCCAAACCCAGCCAATCATACATTGTCGAAAGTTTTTTTTCCTGTACTGTTGAGATTATTATAGTTCCCCTGCCCACCCCCCCCCATTCTACTAATGTGACAGATTTTATTTATCTTTAAATGTTAACCAAACTTTGCGTTCCTGTGAGAAATCATGCTTGGTCGTGTTTTACTATGTTTTATTGGGTTTGATTTACTCCTATTACATTAAGACTTTTCATGAGGATTGTTCTTAGATGGTACGTTCATGAGGTATACTGGTCTCAAATCTTCTTATGATGTTTTTGCCTGGTTGTGACGTCAGATTTATGCTAGCCTCACTCAGTGAGGCTCAAATTCCATTCCTGTCCTCCAGTTTTTTGAAAGTTTTTGTGTAGGATTACGATTACCTCTTCCTTAAGTATCTGCTAAAACTCACCAGTAAAATGACTGAGGCCTGGAGTTTTCTTTGTGGGAAGATTCTTAATTACCAGTGAACTTCATTTAATAGATGTATGGCTATTCAGATTTTGGACTTCTTGAGTCAATATTGATAATTTATGTGCTTTAAGGAATTTTTTTCATTTCATGTAAGTTTTTGAATTACATAATAAGAGTTGTTTTCTCATTATTTTAATGTTTTGTCACTATTTTAATTTATGTAGGATCTGTAGAAATATGTGCTCTTTCCGTCTTGATAGTAGAGATCACTTGTGTTTCATTCTCTCCATCAGTCTAGCTGGGTGGGGTTTTACCCATTATATTAAACTTTTCAAAGACATACCTTTGGCCCTTTTTTTTCATGATTTTTGACTGTTTCCTCTTTCATTATTTTCCCTTTATTTCTTCTGAATACTCTGAATTTTATTTCTTCACTTAAAAGAAAAGATTGGTTTATTTATTTAATTGGTGGGGGGGCAGAGCGGGAGGGAGACTCTCAGGCCTGTGCGATCAGGCCTGGATCTATGACCCTGAGACCATGACCTGAGCTGAAACCAGGATGGAACATTTAACTGAGTGTGCCACCCAGTTGTCCCTAATTTCTTCACTTAGAATTTTAAGTTGAAGCTTAAGGATACTTTTTCTCTTTTAATATAAACCTTTAGAGCTGTAGACTTGCTTCTGAGCACTGCTTTAGCTGTGTCCACAAATCTTGGTATGTTGTGTTTTTGTTTTTTCCAGTTTAAAATATTTTCTAATTCCCTTTGTAATTTCTTCTTTGATTTATGGGTTATTTAGAAGCATATTGCTTAATTTCCCATATTTATGGATTTTCCTGAAATCTCATTATTCATTACTAATTCAGTTCAAAGATTCAAATCCTTCTAAATTTCAGGTTTGTTTTATGGCTCAGAATATCTTCGTGAATTCCAGGTGTACTTGGATAGACTATTATTTAGATGAGTTGATTATAGTGTTGTTCACATTTTGTATTTTTCTTGTTTTGTTTTGTTTACTTATTGCTATCAATGTTGGTGCCCCCATTCATATGCTGAAATCTTAACCCCGAGTATGATGGGATTAGGAGGTAGGGCCTTGCTGCAGGTAATTAGATCTGAGGGTGGAGGCCTTGTGAAGGGATTAGTACCCTTTCCCTTATGCCCTGTGAAAACACAACAGGAAGAGTGATCTCTGTAAACCATACGGAGTCTTTGGGTGCCTTTATCTTGGCTTCCCAGCCTCAAACTATGAGAAATACATTTCTGTTGTTCATAAGTCTCCAAGTTTATGATACTTTGTTACCGCTGCCTGAATGGGCTAAGGTGTTGGTCTGTCAAGAACTGAGATAAATTTATAATTAGAATCACAGATTTTAATATTTATCATTTCTCCTACCCTGTCAATTTTTGCTTCAGCTATATGCAAGTAGGAATATCATGTCCTCTTGATGAATTGACACTTTTGGCATGAAATGTTCCTCTTTATATTTGGTAATACTTGTCTTTGGTTCTGCATGGTCTGATAATGAGATAGCTCCTCCCGCTTTCTTATAATTCGTGTTTGCAAGGTATATCTTTATCTGTCATTTTACTTCTAATCTATTAATATACCTGTGCACATGATAAAGTGGGGGTTTGTTTTTCATCCAATCTAACAGGTGGTGTCTTTTAAGTGGAGTATTTAGTTCATTTACATTTAATTATTGATGTGATTGGATTTAGGCCTATCTCATTGTTAATTTTCTTGTGTCTTTCTGTATTAATTGACCATATTTCAGTAAGCCACTATATCTCCTCAGTTGATTTAGTAACTGTAACTCTTTGTCATGTATTTTTAGTGGGTTTTCTGGTTTTAAAATATACATCAAGAATGTACCTTTAATAGTTCATGACTACACATTTATTATAAGAACTGTATAATAGTACAGTGCGACTATCTCCTGCCTTTGTGTCCCACATCTTTTAAAAATTAAGAAATGAGAGAAAAGTCTTTATTTACCCCGATCTCTTCTGTTTGTGGTACTTTTCAAGTCCCCTGTGAAATGGGAATTTCCGTCTAGTATCATATTTCTTCTTTAAGAATAACTCCCTTTGGGGCGCCTGGGTGGCTCAGTTGGTTAAGCAGCTGCCTTCGGCTCGGGTCATGATCCCAGGGTTCTGGGATCGAGCCCCGCATTGGGCTCTCTGCTCAGCAGGGAGTCTGCTTCTCCCTCTCCCTCTGCTGCTCTGCCTACTTGTACTCTCTATCTCTCTGTCAAATAAATAAATAAAATCTTAAAAAAAAAAAAAAGAATAACTCCCTTCAACATTTCAGGTGGTACAGGTTTTCTAGCTTGGATTTTTCCCAGTTTTGTCTATCTCAAAATTTCTTTGTTTTACCCTCATTTACAAAGGCATTTGCTTTGAATATAGAGTTATAGATGGACATGTTTTATTTTCAGCACTTTAAAGACATTGTGATCTATTTTCTGGCTTGCATTATTTCCAGTGAAAATTTGAGGGAAATTATTACTGTTTTTTTTTTTCCCCCTGTGTGTTACATTTGCCTTCTCTGGCTGCTCTGAGGATTTTTGTTTTTGGTTTGTCATAATTTAATTATCATAAATCATAGTGTTTTTTTCCCTTATCGTTGTTGGGATTGATTTGCTTCCTGCAATCCCAGTTAATGTGTATCGTCAAATTTGGCAAATTCCCAGCCAATTTTTTCTCCAAATAGTTTTCCCTATCCCAGTCTCTCTTCTCTCCTTTTAGGACTCCTAGTTTCACGTGTATGAGACTTCGCTAGACTATCTGATACTGTCTCTTGTCAAGCCTGTTCATCTGCTTCAGCCTTTCTATCCATTGTTCTTCTAGCTGAGATATCTTGTGCTGCTTCAGCTGCAGGTGTCCTTCTCTCTGCTTCTGCAAGAGCTAATCTGCTGCTTAGCCCATTCAGTGGATTTTAAAAATTTCAGATACTTTATTTTTTTAGTTTGAGAATTTCCATTTTATTTTATTATTTTTGTAAAAGATTTTATTTATTTATTTGACAGACAGAGATCACAAGTAGGCAGAGAATCAGGCAGAGAGAGAGAAAGAGGAGAAAGTAGGCTCCCCGCTGAGCAGAGAGCCCAATGTGGGGCTCGATCCCAGGACCCCGGGATCATGACCTGAGCCGAAGGCAGAGGCTTTAACCCACTGAGCCACCCACGTGCCCCTCCATTTGATTTTAAAACATTTTTTTAGAGAAGTTCAACAGGAGAAGGCTATAGAAAGTACAGAGTTCTCCTACACCCCCCTCCCCACCCCCACGGTCACCGGCACCCACCATTAATGGGGGATAGTTGTGACAACTGATGCATCAGCATTGATACCTTATCATTAACCGAGGGTTCATTTTGTGCAGTTCTGTGGGTTTTAACAAAAGCCTAATGGTATATATCCACTTCTGTAGTATTCTACAGATCAGTTTCACCGCCCTGCAACCCCTGAGCCCCTCATACTCACCCTTTCTCTTTCTCTTGTCCTCCAAACACCTGACAACCACTGATCTTTTTACTGTCTCCATAGTTTTTTCTAGAATCTCGTGTGGAGTCATATGGTATTGAGCCTTTTCAGACTGGCTTCTTTTACTTAGACATAGAGGAATCCTAAATGTGTGTTACTTTTGGGGGCTTGATAGCTGATGTCTTCCTTTTGCTGAAAGATACTCTATTGTAGAGACGGACCACAGTTCATTCAGTCACCTACTGAAGGACGTCTTGGTTGCTTCCACGTTCAGGCAGTCATGATTAAATCTGCCGTAAACACTCAGGTGCAGGTTTTCATTTAGACCTGTTTTCAGCTCCTTTGAGTATATTCCAAGGAGCACAATTTCCAGATCCTGTGGTGAACCAATGTTTAGCTTTGTCAGAAAACACCCAACTGTTTCTAAAGCGGCTGTACCATTTTGCATTCCCACGAGTGATGAATGAAAGTTTCTGCTGCTCTTCATTAGCATTTGGTGTTCTCCGGGGCTGGGATTTTAGCCATACTGATAGATGTGCCCTGTTGGTTTTCTCGTAGTGTTCATTATTCAATTGAAATTTGCTACTTGTTCTCTCGATGTTCTTGTTTTCTTTGAGTCCTTGAACTTGAAGTATTTAAAAAGCTTTGTCTGCTAATTCTCTCCTGTCTTTTCTCAGTCTGTTTCTGTTGACATTTTTCCTCCTGCTATGCATTTCATTTTCTCCTCCTTTGCATGTCTAGATGTCTATTTTTTTCTCTTTTAACAATTTTATTTTTAAGTAATCTCTACACCCAACATGGGGCTCAAACTCACAACCCTGAGATCAAGAATCGCATGCTCAACCCACTGAGCCAGGCAAGCACCCTTCCCCACCTTTTTTTTTTTAATTTAAGCTTTTTTAATTTAAACATATAATGTAACTCCACCACCCTCTCCCAACCCCTCTCCTCCACCACCCCCCTCAGTTTGTTTTATGACATTAAGAGTCTCTTTTGGTTTGTCTCCCTCCCGATCCCATCTTGTTTCATTTTTTCTTTTCCTACCACCTTAACCCCCACCCCCGTTGCATATCCACTTCCTCATATCAGGGAGATCATATGATAGTTGTCTTTCTCCAATTGACTTATTTCGCTAAGCATAATACGCTCTAGTTCCATCCATGTCGTCGCAAATGGTAAGATTTCATTTCCTTTGATGGCTACATAGTATTCCATTGTATATATATACCACCTCTTCCTTATCCATTTATCTGTTGATGGACATCTAGGTTCTTTCCATAACTTGGCTATTGTGGACATTGCTGCTATAAACATTCGGGTACACGTGCCCCTTTGGATCACTACGTTTGTATCTTTAGGGTAAATACCCAGTAGTGCAATTGCTGGGTCATAAGGTAGCTCTATTTTCAATTTTTTGAGGAAACTCCATGCTGTTTTCCAGAGTGGTTGCACCAGCTTGCATTCCCACCAACAGTGGAGGAGGGTTCCCCTTTCTCCACATCCTCGCCAGCATCTGTCATTTCCTGACTTGTTCATTTTAGCCATTCTGACTGGTGTGAGGTGGTATCTCATTGTGGTTTTGATTTGTATTTCCCTGATGCCCAGTGATGTGGAGCACTTTTTCATGTGTCTGTTGGCCATCTGGATGTCTTCTTTGCAGAAATGTCTGTTCATGTCCTCTGCCCATTTCTTGATTGGATTATTTGTTCTTTGGGTGTTGAGTTTGCTAAGCTCTTTGTAGATTTTAGATACTAGCCCTTTATCTGATATGTCATTTGCAAATATCTTTTCCCACTCTGTCAGTTGTCTTTTGGTTTTGTTGACTGTTTCCTTTGCTGTGCAAAAGCTTTTGATCTTGATGAAGTCCCAATAGTTCATTTTTTCCCTTGCTTCCCTTGCCTTTGGCGTTGTTCCTAGGAAGAAGTTGCTGCGGCTGAGGTCGAAGAGGTTGCTGCCTGTGTTCTCCTCAAGGATTTTGATGGATTCCTTTCTCACGTTGAGGTCCTTCATCCATTTTGAGTCTATTTTCGTGTGTGGTGTAAGGAAATGGTCCAATTTCATTTTTCTGCATGTGGCTGTCCAATTTTCCCAACACCATTTGTTGAAGAGGCTGTTTTTTTTCCATTGGATATTCTTTCCTGCTTTGTCGAAGATTAGTTGACCATAGAGTTGAGGGTCTATTTCTGGGCTCTCTATTCTGTTCCATTGATCTATGTGTCTGTTTTTGTGCCAGTGCCATACTGTCTTAATGATGACAGTTTTGTAATGGAGCTTGAAGTCTGGAATTGTGATGCCACCAACTTTGGCTTTCTTTTTCAATATTCCTTTGGCTATTCGAGGTCTTTTCTGGTTCCATATAAATTTTAGGATGATTTGTTCCATTTCTTTGAAAAAATTGGATGGGATTTTGATAGGCATTGCATTACATGTGTAGAGAGCTTTAGGTACCATAGACATTTTCACAATATTTATTCTTCCAATCCATGAGCATGGAACATTTTTCCATTTCTTTGTGTCTTCCTCAATTTCTTTCATGAGTACTTTATAGTTCTCTGAGTATAGATTCTTTGCCTCTTTGGTTAGGTTTATTCCTAGGTATCTTATGGTTTTGGGTGTAATTGTAAATGGGATTGACTCCTTAATTTCTCTTTCTTCTGTCTTGTTGTT
>RCUC01139244.1:0-28953 GCA_003697995.1 Taxidea taxus jeffersonii | reverse complement strand
CAGAAGATTATCTTCCTCGATGTCTAACTGGGGAGACCCAGGCTCAAAGGAGACCGGGCCCCATGGGCCAGAATAGAAATGGGACCTCTCACCTCCCAGCCCAAAGATCTGACCATTCTGCTGTCCTGCCTCCCTCAGCCAGAAGTTGGCTCTGCCCTTGGCCCCAGTGGTATGTGCACCCCGACTCTCTGACCTGGATTTAGGTTCAAGGTCTTCCTATCTCTGAGACCACACCATTAACAGATATTTTTATCAGGAGACACTCCAGATAGGGCACCCACAGCCCTGCCTTCAATGGGCTTATCACCCTTTTTGGAAGACGGCGCAGTTTGGAAGTAGGTCTAGGAAAACGATGCTTGCTTAGTATTTACAGCGCATGACGGAGACACAGACCTGTTCAAAGGGCTTTTCGTGGATTTACTCATTTAATCTTCACAACACCCTATAAAGTACTGTCTGGGACTTATTTTACAAAAGAGGAAACCGAGGCACCCAAAGGTTAAATAACTTGCCCTCAGTCACATAGCTAGAGAGTTATGTAGCAAGGCAGTCTGGTTCTTGAGTCGACACCACAAAGGAGACATGGTATGGCAAGTGTTAGTACCTCCTCTGTGCCAGGAACTGTCTTCAGTATTGGATGGAAAGAATAGACATGGGGCTGCCCTCAAAAAACTTTTCATTCTTCCTCCATTTACTCGTCCATCCATCCATTCATCCATTCATTCATCATTCATCCATCCATCCATCCATCCATCCATCCATCTATCCATCCATCCATCCATCTATCCATCTTCCATACATCTATCCATCATCCATCATTTGATCAATTATCCATCCATTCATCCATTCATTCATCATCCATCCATCCATCCATCCATCCATCCATCTATCCATCCATCCATCCATCTTCCATACATCTATCCATCATCCATCATTTGATCAATCAATCATCCATCCATCCATCCATCCAACCATCTGTCACTCATCCATCATCCATCAATTGATCAATCATCCATCCATCCATCATCTAACCATCCTCCATGCATCCATCCATGCATCCATCCTCCATTCATCCATCCATCATCCGTGTCTACTTCTACTCATTATTGTATCCCCCATGCTCAGCACAGTGCTCAGCACATAACAAACCCTGAAGCAATATTTGCTGAAAGAGTGAAGAACTGAACACAGATTTGGACCCTAAGAGCGCTGGGTTCAAATCCCTTACCCTCTGCCAGTCTTGGTGCCATGGGTAATGAACACCGCCCCTGTCACCTCACGGGATTCTTGAGAGGTCCCAATGATAAGCCGCAAATGCTTTGCAAACAGTTCGAGGCTGTGCAGACACAGTCGCCATCAGGCTGCTGAGCGCCTATGCAGGCGCCGAGGCCTGCCGAGCTGTGTCTCTCTTGGGTCTGGCTGGTGAGACCTGTCAGACACTTCCCCTCAGCCTGCCAAGAGGCCCAAAAAGGAAAGGAAATGGACATTTAATGAGCATCCACAATGTGCCAGGGCCTTCACACACTTTAACTCTCTCTTCTCTTTTCTTGTACAGATCAAAGAAATGGAAGCCCAGAGAGGGCCATCATTTGCCCAAGGTCGCACAGCCAGCGAGGAGGAGCCTAGGTTTGAACCCTGGTCTGTGAACTCCAACGACTGCGCTTGTGATCATACCCAACACCACCTTCCCTTATAGGGATGCTGCCAACTTCCTCTTTCCAAATCTCTTCAAGTCCCCACTGTTCAAAGTCACACAGCAAGCTCCTGGCAGAGCCTTTTAAAAAATGTTTCCATCTAGCTTTTGCATTGATTATTTCCTTTCTGCTTTATAGGAATTTTTCCCCCTTTTTTATTTGCGAAGAAAAGCCAATGTCAATGTTCTCCCCACACATGCGTTAACCCTTGTCTGACAGGCAGATTCTGAGCAGCCATCTGGGGAGCAAGCAGAAGGTCAGCCGCTGGCCACAGCTTCCGGCAGGCCCTTTTCACAGACCTTTGCGATAGGTCACATGCACGTGTGACCGTGCCATCTAACGCCATCTGTGGCAAAAGCCCCTGACCCCCAATTTACCAGCTTCCCACGACCCTCTACAGAGGCCAGACTTCTAGGATCCAAGCAGAAACCACCCTCTGACACCGAGAGCCCAGGGAACAGTCTTTGTGGAGACCCTCCCCTGTGCCACAGGCTGGGACAGAAGAAGAAATCCCATAGCCGCTGCTCCTCGGCCACCCACTGAGGGCCTGGCACGGCGCTGGGCACCTCACCAACATCCTCTTGTTCAGTCTTCTCGATGGGAAGGGCTGGTTTTGATGACCCCATTTTACAATGGAAAGAGAAGGTGTGGCTCCAAGAGTCAAAGCCACCTGCTGGAGGCCACACAACTGGCTAGGGGCAAACTGGCTCAAGGCAGGACCCTCACTTGTAAGTTGCTTTCAGTCCAGGGCTAAAAATAAGATGGTGAATGTGAAATGAACAGGGTGCCTCCTCAGTGTGGGCACCGTGCTCAGTCCTGGGGCCCTGCTCCAACAAGAAACCGGTGGCAGCCAGTCCCAATTCTGCCGAAGACTTGCTGAGTGACCCTGGCAGGGTCACCCTCCTTCTCGGGGCACAGAGTCTGCCCTATGTGAAATGAGTGGGTTGACCATCTCAGGCTCTTGTGCTCTTTCTCATGTTCCCTTGGGTAACAATTTGCAAAACAGAGCTTAGCAGCTGAGGGGAGGCTGAACTTTGGGGACCAATACTGCATGCCTCCTCCTGCTGCAGAAACCCCATTACCAGCACCCCAAGGGGCCACATTCCTGGAGGAGTTAGGGTACGCTGCGACTAACCGACCCCTCAGCCTCGCTCTGCTCCTGGCCCCCATCACCGAATTGGGGGCCATATTGAGGAGTCACAAGCCCTGGGCCAGACACCAAGAGAGGAAGGGAGGGCACCTGGCCTTCCGCGCTGGTGGCCGGGACTCTCTGAGCTCCCCTCCTGGGCGGCTCCTCCCCGCTGCCCTTCTCCCTGAGCAGCCCCCTGCCCCACACCGGGGCGCCCCCCGCCCCAGCCCCCTCCTGCAGGCTCTTTCTGGACTCGGCACCAGCTCCGGCAGGCTGGCCATTTATAAGGCTCCACCTCACCCCTTTAAATTCTATTTTTTCAAACCACATTCTTGAACTTGGCAGATAACGTGGCAGCCCGACAAGAGCCCTATTTACTCGGAGAGCCGTGAATGGGCCCTTTATAACAAGCTTCATTAATATTTCTACCTATTGGCCAGCTCTGCGTTTCCTCCCCCTATACAAACAGATGCTCCACACAGAAAGACTTTTCAAATGCTCTTGTTGACTTTCCCCAAACAGGGAGGGCAGCCTGGCCGGCTGGGGTGTGTGAGTGTGTGTGAGCGTGTGTGCAGGGGAGGGGGCGGCCGTGGGTGTGCACCCGCCTGGCCGGCCGGGTGCAGGAAGGAAAGAGGCCCGCTATTCACGGGCCGGGGCGGGCGGCCCGGGTGAGCTCAGGTATGCCGGGCCTCACAAAGGCACACTGAGCCCAGCCTGCGCCGTGAATTCCAGAGTCCTGGCCCGGGGTTCCCTTCTCAGCCCCTGCTGCCTGGCTGGGTGACCCTGGGCAAGTCCCTTATTCACTCTGGGCCTCCCTGGCCTTCTTTGCTCATCGGGCCCACACCTCACCGCTCAAAGCGTGGCCCATGCACCAGCAGCAGCAGCAGCATCCCCCGGAGAGCTGTTGAGAAGGGCAGACTCTGCCCAGATCTACGGTCCTTGAGTCTGCGTCTGGAGATTCCGGGGCTGATGCGGGAGCATGAGAAGGTTTCAGAAGCAGCCGACGTGCAGCACGTGACTCCCCACCCGCACCCCACTCCCCAACCATCAGGGCCGTCACAGGCCTTGCCCATCCTCGAGCAGGCAAACCAAGCCTGTGTGGCTCTGTGCTTTGTGACCCCAGACGTGGCCCATGGTGGGTGCTCAGGAAAGAAGTGAATAAACAGAAAAGTACATTGTCCGAGTCTGCAGGCTCGTGCTAATGGCAGAAATTCGTCCTCTTCGGCCTATGAGACATTGCGAGGAACAGTCCACTCCGTTGTTCAGAAGGTCACAGGGCTTCGGAAGGGAGCTCCAAATGTTCCAATGGATGGGGTGAGCCCCCTGTCCTCCGGAGATAGGCCAGCAGAAACAGGAGGACGTGTGAGGACAGTTGGAGAAGGCTCTGAGTGCCTGTGTGAGGGACATGCCTCTGGGCCAAGGAAGAAACTGGAGGGAGCGTGGCGTCATCCCTGAGCATGCTCAGAGAGGACATGGAGGCGCCTTTGGAGCAAGGCAGGGCTGAGTTCCAACGCCGATGGTGCAGCGGGGTGCAGTTGAGTGCCCCCCCTCTTTCATTTGTTCGTGGAATAAATCTTTATTCTAGGTGTCAGACCCTCTGCTGGTGCTCAGGACATGATGGTCAATAAAACAGACCTTGCTCTTGACCCCAGAGGGAAGAGACATAATCAACAAATACATTTCTAAAAAACACAAAGTGCTGGAAAGGAAACAGAAGAGGGTGACAGAGAAAAGGTGTGTGCTCGGGGCTGGGGGGAAACCTCTTAGAGGAGTTGGGAAAGACATCACTGAAAGGTGATTTTTTAAATTGAAATCTGAAGACAGAGGAGCCAGTCATGTGAGGAGCTGAAGGAAGGGCACTCCTGGCAGTGGGAACAGCATGTGCAAAGGTCCTGAAGCAGCAAATATTTAATGCTTTGAAAGGAGGTCAGTGTGGCAATAGCATTCCTCGTATGAGAGGGAGAGGGGCCTGTGGGGTGGTAATTTCTACCTTGCAGACCTGGGAGGGGAGGATGACACAAAGTAGGTGCTCATAGCATAATGTGTCTGCTCTTATCTGATTTTCAACCTCCTATGGCTGCTCCAAGTCCCTATCAAGAGAGCTGCCTGCTCTTTCTCTCAGGAGCAGCATGGGGAATTGCCTCAGCCTGGGCCATGGCCTGGACAGGGTCAGCTGAGCTGGAGGGGATTGAATGAGCTGACTGTGTGCATCCTGGCTACCTACATCATACCTTTTTGGGGAGGGGGTGGCCTGCTCTCTCCTGGGACACCCGCCCAGCTTTGGCTAGCCTAGGTGGCTTGGACAGATCCCTGATCCCCTGCCTAGCTCTCAGCAGCCAAAGGCCAGACCCTTTTGGAAGTACATAGTCCTCTGGCCAGCCCACACCCCACTCCCTGGCCAGCCCTTAAGTACCAGGCTGGAAATAACCAGTGCTCTCCACCCCTGGGGGCTGTGGGCTCGCCCACCACAGGGGCCGAGGTGGCTGGGTGGAGTGGGGCAAGAGGCCTGTCCCAGAGAGGCCTTTTGGATTCCTCCGGCTGGGAGGCCCCTTCTCTCAGGCTGTGGCTGGGGGGGCGGGGGGATGCCAAATTGGTTCAGATCCTAGATTTGCCACTGAGTCCCCAGGAGCCTTTCAAAAGCTGTCTTAGCAATTTGAGCCTCAATTTTTTAAATCTATAGAATGGATTTGGGGCACCTGGGTGGCTCAGTCAGTTAAGCATCTGACTCTTGATTTTGGCTCAAGTCATGATCTCACAGTCATGAGATCGAGCCCCACGTCCGGCTCTGCGCTCGGGGAAGAGCCTGCTTAAGATTCTCTCTCGGCCTCTCCCTCCGTCCCTCCCCTTGTTTGCACTCTCTCTCTCTCTCTCTCTCAAATAAATAAATAAAATCTTTTTTTTTTTTAATGGAGTTGGTCACCCTCTCCAAGGGTTGTCGAGAGCATTAAATGAACAGTAACTGTAAATTGTAAAGAATAAATCACAACGCACAAAGAAGAGTTCGTGGTTTGGGGAAGCAGGTTCCTGTGTCATTCGAGGTCATGAAAAGACAGTTCTAGTGGCTGGCTCCAGCTCTATCCACCGGATAGACCATAGCACTTCTGAGAGCCTCAGTTTCCCCAACTGTAATCTGGGTCCTTATCCCTGCCTCCAAACATTAGGATCCAATTAACTCAAATAACATACATATTGAGCACCTACTGTGTACATCGCTCATAGCATTCTAGACATCTCACACCAGTTGGGCCCTTCTTCGACTTCAGGGAATCTTTTCCTGAGGACTAAGACAAGCCGAGGATGTAAAACCAGACAACCAGACAAAGGAGAGAGGGGGAGAGTGGCCAGACGTGGGCTCCATGGTCAGGTTGCCAGTCAAAAACCTGCTTCAGCCTCTTCCTGTCCCAAGTTACTTAGCCTTTGCAAACCTCATATTCTCCATCCATAAAAAAGTGAGAATATGACCACCGCAGAAGTCTATTGCAATGATTAGATGACATCAGTGGATAGCGACCACTCAGTCCTTGGCCCGTTGCGATTCGTAATGCCTGCTGCTCTTAGAAGGATCAGCCAAGGGGCGCCTGGGTGGCTCAGTTGGTTAAGCAACTGCCTTCAGCTCAGGTCATGATCCTGGAGTCCCGGGATCGAGTCCTGCGTCGGGCTCCCAGCTCTATGGGGAGTCTGCTTCTCCCTCTGACCTTCTCCCCTCTCATGCTCTCTCTCACTCTCTCTCTCTCTGAAATAAATAAATAAAATCTTAAAAAAATTAAAAAAAAAAAAGGATCAGCCAATAAATATTCTTTGTCCGAGGAACAGCAGTATAATAGTATAAATACCACTAGTAGCCATACTAGTGATGGTGGGAGCAGAAGTAATAGGAGGAGTCCTAGTAGAAGGACTACCAGCAGAAGTACTAGTGGTAGTAGTAGTTAGAAGTCCTAGTACTGGTAGTCGTAGCCAGAGAATTGGTACAATTGTTGCAGTGTGGGTAAGAGGAAGTAATAGTACCAGTTGTCGTGGTAGAAGTACCAGTGGTTACTAGCAGTTACTAGAACTAGTTGTACTAGTAAACAGCGATAGCAATAGTAGTAGAAGTACTAGGAGCAGACATACTGGTGGGTGTGAGCATTGCCCCAGGGGGCACATGTGCCAGGGTCGAGGTAGGAAAGCGAGGAGAACTCAGCCCCTTTAAATGCTGGGCAGCGGGGGCGCGTTCCCACTCATGGAAATGGGAAAGGAGAGGAGTCCACACAGATGGAGCTGGCAAAAAGAAATGAAGGAGAGCAAAGCCCGAGAAACTGGCATGAAGCAAATCCTTCTGGTCTTGGCGACAGCACAACTCTGTCTCTGGGGCAGTCTTGGGGTCACAGAAGTTGCATCCCCTGCCCCCAGCTTCCCCCAGGGAGGCAGGCGCAGTGTTTGCTCCCAGGTACCCCAGAGCCCTAGAGCCCACGCAGGGCTTGGGAACCTTGAGTCCCCTGTCTTCCTCACTTACACATGGGGACACTGAGGCTAGGGGGGTGGGGGGAGGGGTACTGTTCTCCCTGGGTGACAGAACAGGGACGGTGATGTACACTTGGGAATGTGTCAGGAAACTTCGAGCCCTCGGCTTATGTGGGAGCCCTGCTCCATCTTCTCAGCTGCCAGAGGGGCGAGTCAGCAGTGGGGCCTGGCACCCGCCCAGGCCTTGGGAACTCAGTGTCCTCTCTGCTGATACAGTGGGTGGGGCTTCCTAGGAAGAGCCTGAAGTAGCACAAGAAGAGGGCAACATGGCATCACCAGGCTCTGCTCATCCAGAAGAGTGAGTAAAGACAAGTTCTTACCCAAGACTGTTGCCCAGACTTCCATGGAAGCTTCTGGCTTTTGGCAGTCTGAAGTGTAATTCCACCAATCTTCCCGGCTTTCGATCCTAGTAAGCAAGAGCTTGCTCTTCAGCTATTCCACGCCAGGTCTTTGCTCACGCCATTCCTTTTGCCTGACATGCTCTTCTTCTCCCTTCTTTCCGCCCCAATATCTACCCATCTTTTAAAGCCTGTCTCAATGCCACCTCCTCCAGGAAGCCTTCCCAGATTCCCTGGCCCTTGCTTTCTGGTCAGGACTCACTTGCCTTGCCTGTGCTCCCATGCCATTTAGTTCCAGCTGCTATGAGGGTTCCGTTTAACAGGCATGCCCGGAGTGTCTACTCAGATTCACTGATCAGTCCCTGCCCACAGAGCTTAGAGTTCTCTGAGACAGACAGATGCTGACACACCAACCCCACCTTAGCCAGATGGGTGAAGATCATGGGGCTGGTGGGTCTGGGAGGCTGTAGGTCCTCAGAGGACTCCTTGCAATCCAGGAGGGTTTCCTAACAGAGGACGCAGCCTCTGCGTTCATAACCGAATGACACTGTGGATTGTTAGCACCTAGTTTGTGACCCAGCACATAGTAGGTGCTTTGGGCATGTTTTACTAACATTCAAATTGAATATGCAGCTGCTCACACATTGGAGAGTTCCCTGTCACCTGTGTGGAAGAAACTGGGAGGAAGGAAAAGTCTGGAAAACTCCTAATGGAGCCCCATAGGCCTTGCAGGTAGGGCCTGTGGGTCGCTCTGCTCTGTTTGGTCTAGGAATTCTCAATGGATTCCGAGACAGAAATGAAAAGAGGGAATCTGAGGACTGCAGTGACAGCTCATTGGGAAGTTTGGTCCCAAGAGAAAGGGTATACTAGAAGAAGCTAACACAGGGTCTTTAAATGCCCGTCACAACCTGAGAAATCACTGTCAGTATATAGGGCCCAACCTACAGGCTAGATGGAATGACTCTGATCATCAAGAAAAACTGAAAGCAAATCTGTCAACCCTGCTATGCATTAGAATAATCTGGGGTCAAGGGGCGCCTGGGTGGCTGAGTCGTCAAGTGTCTGCTTTCAGCTCAGGTCATGATCCCAGGGTCCTGGGATCGAACCCCGTGTTGGACTCCGTGTTCTGCAGGAAGCCTGCTTCTCCCTCTCCCACTCCCCCTGCTTGTATTCCCTCTCTCGCCGTCTCTCTCTTTCTGTCAAATAAATAAAATCTTAAAAAAAAAAAACCAGGGATGCTCTGAAACCACTGACACTCGGGGCCCCACGTGCAAACCAATTAATCAGAATCTCTGGGGGGTGGGGATTCTGACGCCAAAGCTGGAACTCCACTGCCTTAAAGTAGCAGTGGACATTCCCCAGGGAAGAAGGCCTGGCAGTGTGAAAGCCAATATGGGAGCTTGTTTCCGCAGAGATGATTGAACCAAGGCAAGTTGTATACTTTAAAGGTCAACTTCAGTCATCCAAATTCAGCTTTGCAGAAGAGCTCACAAAAGTAAGCTGCAGAGAGCAGAGGAGAGAGCACAGGCTCTGGAGACAGATCCCCACTACACCACTGAGAGTGTGTATTGACCTTGGCAAGTTACTGAACATCCCCAAGCCTCAGTTTCATCACCTGTAAAATGGAGACATTCCCAGTGCCAGTCCCAGAGGGTTGCTTTGAATTTGAATTATAAAATGAAGTAGAACAAGTGTCCGGTGTTCAATAAATATTAACTCCCAATCCTCTGACCCAGAAGGTTCCAGACACAATGAGGCATTACTGTGCAATAGATGGTACTTAACACCCTTTCCCATTCTTACATATCATCATTACTGTTTTTAGAAAAAAACAGCCAGCTCATAGGTAAGTCGTTCCTGGCTGAAGCTGACTCAGGGCAAGCTGTTTACATTTTTAGGGAGGAGAGCCGAGATTCCGGGAACAGCAGAGTTTCAACAAACCTGGGTCCTTCAATTTCACAACTACCCCCTAGAGGCTCATCTTCACCAAAAGACAATGCTTGGCTTCAGGATGCTTCATCTCCTCTTGCTGGACCTTCATGTCTTCATCAGACGAACAGTTAGTGGGTATGTCTCTGTTCCAGGCCCCGTGCAGGACAATGGGATGGGCCCCCTACCCTTACCAAGCTCCTTGTCTAGCGGGAAGCCAGGCATGGCTGCCAATACCCACCATACCCAGCGAGAGAAGCCATGCAAGGTTTTGGAGGAGAGGAGGCAGGTGTTTAAGGGCGGGGGGGGGGCGGTAGTGTTCCTGTGACTCTCTGTACCTCATTCTAAAATCACTGTTCCTCACCACGCCTGTATTGCCCCCCCCTCGGTTTTCCCATCTGTAGATGGGGCAGGGGACCAGAGAGAAGTCAATGCAATAATCCCTTAAGGTTTCTGCTTTGGACAATTTTGTGGAATGAGTCCCATGGCCCACATTCACATTTTAATTAATGATTACATCAAGCTCTGTTCGGAAAATTTCACAACAAGCCTTGGACGCATCTGGCTTTTCCTCCGCTGGGGTGGGGGGGGTGGGGTTTACAAGAGGAACAAGGAAAGATGAGTGTCATGTGATAAAAGAACTTGCTTTCTCACCATCTTCTTCCTTATTTCTGTTCCACCTCCATCCTGTGCAAGGCCATCCCTGCAGGATGTGAGCCCTAGACTGGACTCAGCCTCTTCCCACCAGGGCCTCAGTCTCTGCACCCGACAGATGGGGACGAGCCCTCCGTGAAGTGTGTTGGACAGAGCGAAGGGTGTTGACACTTGGGTTTCCAGGGGCCAAGTGGAGTCTGTCCCCCACCCTCTGGGACTTCTAAATTTGTAGCAGATGGTTGGGTCCGAGAGGCCAGCTTGGGGCTGAGAGAATGTCACCCAGCTTCTGGGCACATCAGAGAGCAGCTTTGTGGCAGGAGCTGATGATCTCCATGATAAATGAGCCCTAAATCAATCCTTACATCAGAAACTTGAGTGTTTGTGGTTAGCCTTGCAAGGAAGGGAGAGAGAGAGCCTAGGGAAGGATGCAGGGATGCACCCAGCAGCATGCCCACCAGGCTCCTTTCCTCCACTAACATTTGCTAAACTCCTACTGTGTGCAGGGCCCTGTGCTGGCTCAGAGACCACAGGGATGAAGCTGACAGAGTCCCTGCCCCAACCCCCCACAAAAGACAAGAGACACAATCCAATGTGATCAGTCCTGTAACAGAAGAGAGCCCAGGACGTTGTGGGGACAGGGTGACTCCAGCCTGACCTGGGGGGCAGGGGCCCGGGAAAGGCTTTCTACAACACAGCTTGCAGGACAAGCCCACCAGGTAGAAGTGAGCTTTCCTGGCAGAGGAAGAGCAGGGGCAAAGGCTTAGAGGAGTCAGGGAAGCCTAGGGAATCTTTGGGTTGGAGTGCAGAAGGCAAGGGTGGAGGGTGGGCGGGGAGAGGAGAGGGACAGCTAGAGGGGTCAATACGAGATAGAGCCCGAATGGCCTTAAGTCTCAGCCAAGGTAGCTCAGATTTTATTGTGGCCCCAGAGGGATGTCTAGGGCTGAAGCAAAGCAGGGGTGTGTGGAGGAGGGTCCCTGCTGACTCAACCAGGCTTTCATTCACTCCCCCAGGGAGTGCTTCTTGAGGGCCTGCTCTCCCCTTTCCACAGCACCAGGCTGGCTAAACCCCTCCTCATGGCACAGGCTAGGAGAAAATGTATGTGAAGAGCCAGGCCTCACTTGACAAAACTCCTTTGTGATGAGCCCTCAGGCCACGGTGGCACAGTGCTCTGCTGCCCTCTAGTGAGGGCTGGAGCTTCACCCCTGTGGCGTCCGCCAGCTTCTACACCACTATTCCTCCTGAGACCTTCTTCCCTCTGCTCCTCCTGGGACCACAGGAGTCTCACTGCACCCAGGGAATAGAGGACAGGCCAGGGGAGGGAGACACAGAGGGACTGAGCCCCAGCAGTACACGGGGGCCCAGGGATTGTGTCCTTTAACTTTCTCAAATGAATGGACAGAGATGGTGTGGACTCCTATCACTCTCATGACGGTCACGGTCATGATGACGATGGTATGGTGCCAATGGGGGCAGGGAATGCTATTTCTGTAGCTACTGGTGGTGATGGCAGAATTGGAGTGATGGCAGTGATGGGATTGCAGGGATGGTGATGAGGACAAGGAGGGAGGTAGGGACTGTGGTAGTGGGGATAGAGGTGATGGCTGATACGGTTGGATTTCCTTGTCCCTGTCTTTGGAGCGCACACTCAGTTCTCTCAGGCACACACCTTGGAAGGGGGAGTTCTGGATCACGGGATAGACACGTTCACTTTACTAGATCAAGCCAAATAGTTTTCAGAACACGGTTGTCTTTACACTCCTGCCTGCCATGCGGGGGGTGGGGGAGCATGTTCCAGGTGCCCCACAAGCCACACTTAGCAGTGTCTGTTTTGTTCACTTGTGTAGCTCTCACGTTCCTGGAAGCCCGGCCCACAGAGGAGGTTTAATAAAAAATCTGCTGAAAGAATTCGCAATTTAAGGAGAGCAGATGCCCTCACTCGTTGTTAGAGAACAGAACCAGAACTTTGCTCTTGCTTGCGGACATCCAGCCACGTACATGTTCTGACCCAGGTTGCCAAAGTCACGGCCCAATAGTTCATCCCAACCCATCACGCACATATCCCTTGTCTTGGCATTTTTCTCAAAAATCCCTTCCTTGTGGCTCCTCTTGGTCCAGTTGAAGAGGGACAGCAATCTGATTAAACCAGAGTACACAAGGATACAAATGAGTGGTAGTCCTTAACCCTTTTAGGGACATTTGAAGGAGCAGCCTGCTCTCTTGCTGGGTCCAAGACAGAAAAAGGCAAGCTGCCGTCACAGACAGCACCCAGGCCCGCAGCCTTTCATAGCTCCGGATTCTATTGGGGTCTGCCGCTCACAGCTGCTTTCCCCTCAGACAGCCCCTCTTTTCTCCCGTTTTTTTCATCTACAAAACAGGAATAGTAATTCTTGTCCTATCCACCTCAAGGATTAAAAAAAAATGTAACAGATTAAGGAACTTCACAGTTGAAAGAAATCTTGGAGACCATCTAGGGACTTTTATTATTGCTCTCAGATAATTCTTTACAACTGATGAATCCCTTTCAATTACATGATCTCAGTGAAAGCTCAGGACAACCAAGTGACATCATTCATCTCTTTTTGGAGGAAGGAAACAGGTTAAGAAAGGGGGAATGCCTTGCCCAAGTGGCAGGGCTGGGAGCGGTGGCTCTTTGCTCTACCTAACTCTCCCTGTCCATCCAGTTTGAAGGCACTATGACTAAAAGGTTAACCAGCTCTTGCTTGTACTCCTCCAGTGCACAGGGAGCTCATTGCCACCCAAGTTAAGCCAGTCCCTAGCTGGGCAGCTCCAATAGTTGGTTATCATTTGTGGTGGTATGGAGCACATTGCATTGGGTGGGGGGTGGTGATCTTTAAAGGCTTTTATCCTAATGTGTGTCAGGGAGAGGAGAAGTTTACAGAAATATTCAGAGAATATACAGAGGCAGCCAGAATGGCAATAATAATCACAATACCTATCTGATAGTGTCACTTCCGTGTCTGTAACCCATGATTGGCTTCCTGGTTCCCTGAAGAGGGAGTCCAGACTCCTTCGTGTACCCTCCATGAGCTTGGTCCAGTCTCAAACCCCCTCTACATGTCTCACACATTTCCCCACCCCAGCCAGCCTTCCTGCAATGTGTTCCCTCTGCAAAGAACATCCTCACCTCCTAACTCCTACACGACCCTGAACTATGTCCCCCAAATCCCTGCACACCAGACTGTTCTTGTGTCCCGAACTAAGACTACATGATTCCTTTGCCCTGATGCCCAGCACGGAGACTGTCCCTGAATGGGTGGTTGGCCCACCCCAGCACCTACGCACATAGCTCTGCAGCTCCTGACGGCCAGACCAGGAGAGGGTTAAACAGCAGCCCTGGTCTTAGATCAGCGTTGGCATTGAAGAAGCGGGTGGCCCAATGTTTAACCAGATTCTTTCTGGGCCTTTTGTAAGCTTGGCTCAGGAGCTCAATCCAGCCAGGTCTTCTGAGAGCTGAAACCTGGGCCCCTCTCGCCCCTTTAGGTGCCCCTCCCCGCCCCACTTCCTGGGCCCTGGGGTGCCAAGTAGCTGGAGCTGCCAAGGTGGGGGAATCAGGGGAGGAAGCTTTTCAAAGCTGGAGAAGGTGTAGGTGGAGAGCTGGGAGGGCCTGGTCCATGCTCTGCCCAGGCCTCTTTGAGCCCTTCCCATCCCTGCCCTCCCTATCCCCATCTGTGTACAGAGAAGGCTGGTCTGGGTAGTCCTTCCTGACAGGAATGGGCAAGAGCAAGAGATCCTCAGACTCCAGAACCCCCTAGCTAGGGGTCCCTTTGCTGGAGACTTTTTCCACCAGACGTGGGGGTGGGTAAATCTTTAACTAGCTAGCCCTGGGAAGGCTGGAGCCTTTCCGGATGGATGGCTGCCTGAGAAGGGGGAAAGGGGGCGGGGGATGTAAGGTGTGTACAGCAGTCCCGGTGAGGTGGGAAAGGGAGGGTAGTGGAGAGAGAAAGGAACGAGACTCGGGCGGAGCTACCGTGTGCAAAGCAGGACATGGAGGAACGCGGGTCTCCAGACGGGTAAGCAGAGATTCTGGGAGGTTTCGAGGAGCCTCTGGGCTCAGGGATGGTAACTCCCGTTGCTGCCACAGGAACCCCGCGCGGAGCCTGGAGCAGGGGCCAGAGGGGCCAGAAACCCCCATCCAGGTGGTGCTCAGGTAGGTACAGGCTGGTTGCGGGGTACGGGAGGGTAGCGAGCGAGGACAGGACCGATGGCGACAATGGGATGGACGGTCCGCCTTCCCAATGGACCCCAGGGTGCGTCCCATGAGCGCCGCCGAGCTGCGTCGAGGGGAACAGAGCGCGCTGCACTGCTCGGGGACCCGGACTCTGCAAGTGAGGAACCCTTTCCCCCTCGGACTCCAACACCTGGAGGCCCCTCGGTCCCTTTCCCCGGGCAACTTTGTCCCAGGCCCCCGCCTCCCCGGGACATCCCCGTGAGCCCCGCCCCCAGGCTCCGCCCCCAGCGTGTCCCGCCCCCTCGGCCGCCCCCTCCCCCAGGTGAGCCCCCCGGGCGGCGGCCCGGACGTGGCGTTCCGCTTCGGCGCGGTGCTGGACGGGGCGCGCACACAGGAGGACGTGTTCCGGGCGTGCGGCGTGCGGCGCCTGGGCGAGCTGGCGCTGCGCGGGTGAGTGAGGCGCTGCCAGGGCCCCCAGCCCACCCCTCCCCTCCAGCCCCCAGCCCACCGCAGCCCGGGTCCAGCCGCACCCCTGCCGCCCGCAGCTTCTCCTGCACTGTCTTCACCTTCGGCCAGACCGGCTCCGGGAAGACCTACACCCTGACTGGGCCTCCTCCGCAGGTGGGCCCGGCGCCGAGGGAGCAGGGAGGGAATGGGAGCTGCACGCTCGCTCCCAGGGGGAGGGGCCTTCGTGCCGCCCAGCCCCATTTGCAGACAGGGAAACTGAGGACGGGAGAGGTGAAGGCGCCTGCCCCATAAGGAGCTACCTTTATCCACTTGACTTAGTAGCTCTCAGTTTCTCCAACTGTACGCGGAAGTGACAGTTCTGACTAAGGATTACTACCGTGTTCCGCGGGAACTTGGCACAGTTCCTGGCGCATAGTAGGGCAGTCCTCTACCAAGGGTAGTTATGACTGTTGCTTTGTGCTGGGAGGAGCGTGATGCAGCCCCAGGCTCAGCTGTTTCTGCCCCCCAGGGCGAGGGTGTGCCGGTACCCCCCAACCTAACCGGCATCATACAGAGGACCTTCACCTGGCTGTTAGACCGGGTTCAGCACCTGGGCGCGCCTGTTACCCTCCGTGCCTCCTATTTGGAGATCTACAATGAGCAGGTGGGGGACTGAGATGAAGAGACAGCCCGCAAGGAAAAGGAGGCATTTCTCTCCAAGGAGCAGGGGTGGAGGGACAGAAGAGGCTGGGGGCCTGTTGCTGGTAAAGGCTAGGGGTGGATGGATCGTGGGCTCAGGGCCCCTTCCCTCACCAGCCACCTTCACCTCAGGTTCACGATCTTCTGAGTGTGGGATCTCCCCGGCCCCTCCCTGTTCGCTGGAATAAGACCCGGGGCTTCTATGTGGACCAGCTGCAGGTGGTGGAGTTTGGGAGTCTGGGAGCCCTGATGGACCTTCTCCAAATGGGTGCGTGCTACTTCAGGGGCGCTGTGGGGTGTGGGGATGTCCATTCCTCAGCTGTTCACTGTGCACCCCGAGCCCCTGGCTGGAGCTTGATTGAGACGCTCCATCAATGTGGCAGGAAAGGGCCAGCAAACCAACAATTCAGACACAGCCCAGAGATGTTCATCCCACCCCTCCCCAGGCTTGCGGACTCTGCTGTCCAGACTCTAAGAATCCTGATGATGTGGTTATGATTGGGTAGGGTGGGGTCAGGGTCATGGTCTCTCTTGTCCAGGGCCTCTGCCTTGGTCGGGCCCCATCTTTGCCCCCTGAGGAGATCTCCCCACCTTAAGGCTCTCCCCTTGCAGTCTTTTTCCCTACATGCCACAAACCACATCCCTCTTCCTCTCCAGACCCCCAGACTCCTCCAGTTTCTTAAAGGTAAACGTCATACCTCTTAGGCTAGCCTGTGACTTCTTTCTGTTCCAGCCCCATTCATTCATCAAGTATTTATTGAGCACTCACCCTGTGGCAGGCACTGGGGATACTGGGACTCTGGGTTCTGGCCCCAAAGTTGTGCCCAGAGCTGAGCTTCCTATCTGAGTCTCTCTCTTTCTCTGCAAGGCAATGGGAAAGATGTTCATAAAATGTGAGCCAATGTCCCTCTGTTGGTACTCCCCATCTTCCTCTCACATGTCCATGCTAGAGACAGCCCCGGCAGCCCCTCCCTCCCCTTTCCTGCCTCCGTGCCTTTGCATGGGCTGGCCCCTCTCCCAGGATGCCCTCGCTTCTTTTCCTTTATCGGTGACCACCTGCTCCTCCTACCAGGTCCAGCTCCTGCCATTTTCCGCCTCTAGGTCTTACCCGCCGACGGAGCTCAGCTCACACCCTGAACCAGGCCTCCAGCCGAAGCCATGCCCTGCTCACGCTCTACATCAGCCGCCAAACTGTGAGTGTCCCCACGTGGGGAAGGAGCTGGCCCAGGGCCACCCAGCCAGGGTCTGCCTCTGGATATAGCAAGCAACTTGGGCATGCACGGGAGGTAATAGCGGAAATCTTTTTTGGCTTTGTGACTTTGGTGGGGATGGCCCCTCCCAAGTCCCCATTGAGCCCTGATTCCCCTGCCCCACAGATGCCTCCAGGGGACCCTGGGGAACTCCCCATGGGGGGGAAGCTGTGCTTTGTAGACCTGGCTGGCAGTGAGAAGGTGGCGGCCACAGGATCCCGGGGGGAGCTGATGCTTGAGGCGAACAGCATCAATCGCAGCCTGCTGGCCTTGGGTGAGACATGGGGCCGGCTGCACAGACGTCCCGTGTCCTTGCCCTGAGCCTGATCTAGAGCTGTCCCTGGTGGGGGAACCAGAGGAGTTGTAGTGGGGGGGGGTCAAGAGCTGTGACCCACTAGTCACCTGCCTCCTCTTGGCCTTACCATGCTATTGACTAGTGCCTCCCCTCTTAGAACTTTACGAGTCTATAAAACTGAAGGTTTATAAAGGTACGTTTTCATTTGAGAAGTAGAAACACTCGCATGCAGAGGCTGAGCACTCAGACATTCAGCCTGTCCCCATGTGCAGTTGGGAAGACTGAGGCCCCATGGGGGGAAGGGAAGTGACCTTCTTTACACCCCCACCCCAGGTCACTGGGCCTTGAGGTCCCTTCCTCAGCGGTGTGTGTAGGGGGATTTTCAGGGAGCTTTTCTTCATTTCCTGAGCCCCTGCCAAGTGCCAGGTTCAGGAGTGATCAGCCTCTTTGGTGGCGCTGGGGATCGGGGTGGGCAGGGCCATCTCTGCCCTCAGGAGCCCCTGTCTGGTGGCAGAGACTGGTCTGACCAAGTAACTAGATCTTACAGGAAGAGGGATTTTCAAGTCACACAGGCCTGGGTGGAGATCCCAGCTCTGCACATACCAGCTGGGTGGCCTTGAGTGAGAGCAGTGACCTTGCTGGCCTTGTTGTCCCCACCCAGGTCACTGCATCTCCCTGTTGCTGGACCCACAGCGGAAGCAGAGCCACATCCCCTTCCGGGACAGCAAGCTCACCAAGCTGTTGGCAGACTCACTGGGGGGACGCGGGGTCACCCTCATGGTACCCAAGAGGGGCTGGCAGGGAGGAATGGCTCCTGAGGGACGGGGGTCCCAGAGGGGACACTCAGAGGCAGTCCTCCCCAGGTGGCCTGCGTGTCCCCTTCAGCCCAGTGCCTTCCTGAGACGCTCAGCACCCTGCGATATGCAAGCCGGGCCCAGCGGGTTACCACTCGGCCACAGGCCCCCAAGGTGAATGGAGGGAGACCCAGGCAGAGGGGCAGGGCAGAGGAGATAGTTGGGGATCTGGCAGTAGTTGGAGTCTGAGTTGGTGTCACGAGTCAGAGTTGGAATTAGAGTCAGAGTCCTGGTTATGGGGTCATGATTGGGTAGGGTGGAGTCAGGGTCATGGTCAGGGTTAGGGCATGTCTAGGTGTATGGTCTGATTTGGATATGATTCAGGGTGTAGCCAGGATCCCAGCTGGTACCATGATTAAGTCTGAGTTGTTGAGTTGGGGTCTGACATAGTGTTTCCTTTGGGGTCAGGATCTGGGCCAAGGTTTGAATAGAAGTGAGTTTAAGGTTGGACTTGGAGCAGGGTCCAGCTTAGAGCAGGCCCTCCAGACCTCCAGTGAAGGTTGCCTGACCCTTTGATGCTGTTAGCACAAGGTGCCTCCTCCAGGTGGACATAGCCCTGGGGTGTGAGGCTGGCCAGTGAAGCGTGGGCTGGGTTTTAGGCTCTCCTCACCCACCCCGGAAAGCCCTTGTGCAGTGCACAACTTGGGCAGCCACAGACAGCAGCTCTGGGCCTCTTTCTCTGCAGTCGCCGAAGGCAAAGCATCCCCAGCGTTTGGAGGTTGAGATCCTGCAGCTGCAGGAGGAGAACCGTTGCCTGCGGTCCCAACTGGGGCAAATAGACTCCAAAGGTATGAGTTCCCTGGAAGCAGGGGTAGGGTGAGGCTAGGGTCCAGGGCTCCTCTGGATCCAGCCATCTTCCCCTTCCCTGCAGCCTCCAGGCTCAGTGGGGCTCGGGTGGCCTGGGCCCAGAGGAACCTCTATGGAATGCTCCAGGAGTTCATGCTGGAAAATGAGAAGCTCAGGTAGGGCCCGCTTCAGCCGGGGGACTCTGCCCCACCCTGCGCCTCTGGGCTGCTCTGCCAAGCTTCACTGCTCCCTAGTCTGGCTACCCGTCTGTCCCCCCGCTTGCCTCCTGGCGCTCGTACTCCACCGAAGAGAGGAGGGCTAGCGGATACCGCCACCGGTAGCTCTGCCTCCGGTCACCTGCCTAGGGCCTGCTCTTCCCAGGAAAGAAAAGAGCCAGCTGCAGAGTAGCCAGGCCCGGGCCCGGAACGAACAGCGCATCCTGGCCCAGCAGGTCCAGGAGCTGGAGCGGTGAGCACGGCTGCCGGCCCGGAGACAGGCCTTGGGACAGAGGGCAGGTGGGAAAGGGTGGCTCAGTGAAACGGTCAAGGGTCTGACCTCTGGACCCAGATCCCCTGGGTTTAAACTTCAGCTCTGCTACCTACTAGCTGTGTGACCTTGGGTGAATCATTTTACCTCTCCCTGCCCGGTCTTTCTCTCATATAGAATGGGGATAATACAGAGCCTACTTTATAGGGTGGTTGTAGAGTTCAGATTGAATGAGTTCATTTTAAAGCCTTGAGCACAGCACCTGGCTTATAGTTAGTGCTCCCTGAGTGTTAAAAGGAGGGACGTGGAGGCCAGCCCGGTGTTGGTTCGTGGGCTGTAGGCATAGACCCCACTGTTCTCTCCAGGTGCCTCCTCAGTGCCTGCTACCGTCACCAGCCGCACCCTGGCCTGGCCCCACCATGTCCCTGTGTGATGGTGCCAGCTCCCCTGTGCCACGTGAGTCTCTGCCCGGCCGGGAGAGGGGAGGAGCAGGACCGGTGCAGAGCTTCTGACTGGCCCTCTTGTAGGCCCTGCCTCCCCTCTGCTCCTGCGGCCGCTTCTGCCCCCTGTGCCGAGCACCACTGGCCCACTGGGCCTGCGCACGTGGGGAGTTCCACCTGCCCCAGGTAGGAAAGGCGGGGGCAGGGGTGAGGGTTGAGCGAGCGGGGAGAGCCGGAGACTTGGATCCAGGGTTCAGCAGCCTGGGAGGCTCCAGAGTTCCAGGGTCCCAGGCTGGATCATGGGGTGAGGGGTAGCTTTGGGCCCGTAAGCTCACCTCCCCCTGCTCCCCATCCTACCTTCTTTCAGGAACTTACAGAGCCACTCACGTACTCATTCGTCCACTCACACATTACTCATTTATGTCTTCACTTATGTGTTCACTCGCTCGCTCGGTAACTCTCCCCTAAGCTCCCAGCTTTGTGGCAGCCCTGGCTCTGGACACCAAGAATCCTGAAAGAGACCAGGCATGGTTCCTGCCCTGAGGGAGCTCCTATCTCCAGAGAGGACATTCCAAGGGCTACCTGCCGCCCACAGAAAAAGGGACCAAGAGCTGCGCCTTTATGTCCCCCTGATATTCTTGGTGTCCTGAGGGGGCAGGCATGGCAGAGATGGTGGTGGCACCAGGAGGATGGGGCACATAGAGGCAGGCTCACCCAGGGTGGGCTCTGGTCTTTCCTGCAGGTGTTTGGCTCTAAGGCCCCAAGTGGCATGCCCCTGTCTGCCCAGACCTCACCCTGGGCACCCCCAGGCAACCCTGGCTCTGCCAAGTGTCCGAGAGAGAGGTGGGCCAGCCCTGGGGCGGGAGAGGAGGGGACCGGGCCCCGGGCCTGGCAACCCAAGGCTCATCTCCCACCACCCAACCCACCCTGGCCCAGGAGTCCTAGCGACTGGCCTCAGGCCCGAGTCCTGGCGGAGATGCTGCTGGAGGAGGAGGCGGTACCCTCTGCGCCCCCCCTGCCCGTGGGGCCCCCGAACACCTCACCGGTGCTGAGAGGTGAAGAAGAGAGAGGGAGCGGCCCCTTGTGGTTGTTTCTTTGGTGATCTTGGGCCAGTACCCACCCTGCCTTAGTCTTCCCATCTCTGGACCAGGGTGTGTGTTGAGAGGTGATCTGTAAGATCTTTCCAGTTCCCAAACTTGGAATTCGCTTCCCGGGGCCACCTGTATGTCCAGTTGTATGCAGGAGCCTGTGTTATATGTTGAGGGGGAGGGGAGCCCCCTGAGGCTTCCCCAGAGGGTGATGGGACACTGATGGGTCTGGGAGGGGAGGGGCCCGAGGGAGCGCAGGCCTCAAGTCTCACTGTGTGCTTCTCAGGTGGGGCTGCAGTGCCAAACCTGGCCCGGAGACTGGAGGCCCTCCGAGACCAGATTGGCAGCTCCCTGCGCCGCGGCCGGAGCCAGCCACCCCCCAGTGAGGCTGCTGGGAGCCCCAGCCGAGTCCTCCCTCCCTGCTGAGGGCAAAGCAGAAACCTAAGGGACTACTACTGCGTGACCTTGGCCTGGGCTCTGCACTCCCGGGCTTCCGTCTCCCCATCTGTGCAATGGTGATGGCAGCTGCCGCCCCCCCTGTGCACCTGTGCCGGGCAGAGGCCAGTTCCTGAGGGCTGAGGCTAGGGGCTCGTGGGCAGTTTGGGGGAGCAGAGGGAGGGTGACACCCCAGACTGTGAGAAAGGAGAGACTGGATTTGGGAGAAGCCAGGCTGCGGGTGATGAACAGACAAACGATTAAAGAAAGGTGTCGCTCCGAGTGTGGTGGATTGTGTTTTGGGGGTGTCAGGCACTTCCGCACGGAGGCATCCCAGAGAGGGGGGCTCCCAGGGGACCCCGAGGAGGAGCCAAGGACTCTTGGTAGAGGTACATGCCCCTTCTTATTGGGAATAATCCGGGTTACTATCTCCTTTGTATGTGATACAAGTTTTAATTGAGCGACTACTACAGGCAGCAGGGCAGCTGCAGGGAAATCAGCGAGTGTCTCCCTGCAGGAGCATGGGGGAGACCAGTTCCAGGTGGCGTCTGTGCCCGCTGCAGGCATGCTGGTGCTGCAGGGGTTGTGAGGTTTGAGTTCTGATGTCAGAGACTTGCTGGGGCCTTGGGCAGGCCTTGAACCCTCCCGATCACTTTCTGGTATTCAGCCAACTGGACGGGATGGGAGAGGCTCCTTGTCTGTGGAGTTCGAGTGAGGGTCAGGAGGTGAATAATGTCAGGATCCCAGTAGGGTGCAATGGGTCTACAGTTAGGGGGAAGTCCAGATGTGACATGAGAAAGTGAGGGTGCCAGTGGGAGGACCTCATCAGAGAAGCAGCCATGAGACTATTCTAACTCTTCCATTTTGGAGTTAAGGGAACTGAGACCTGCAGGGCTCATTCCTGCCTTTGTCCACTCATTTATTCATTCAACACTCCTGGCATCAACACCAGCCTGGTGGTGAACAGGACTGAGAAGGGACACGTGGCTTTGCCCAGGAAGCTCACGGAGGCTGGGTATTGAAAGGCGAGACACATGGTTGGGTATTCAGGGTGTTCAGCCGCAGAGACTCGGTAGAAGGCCAGTGCCGGGGGATAGAGCCCAGGACGTTAGGGTAATGAGCAGACGCCACGGGCCACCGGGCCCAGCAGAGTGGGTTTGGTTCAGTCCGCAGCCTGGAACACACAACGTGCGAATCTTGCCACCTTCCATAACCATGAGCGATCCTGGGCAGACAGCTTCATTGCTCCGAACCTGGGTCCTCTCATCGGCAGGATGGCCGCAGCAGCAGTAGCCCCTCCCTGGACAGTTGTGGGCATTAAATCTACTCGGAGATGGGAGGAGTGTGGCACAAGGCTTTGCTTGTTGCAATTCAGCCGAAAGCAACTTTCAGTCAATATGACCATTTGATGAAATTGATGATCTGGGTTCAAAAAAAGTCATTTCACAAAGCCCTATGGAGAGCCCACATTGGGCCAACATTGAACAACATTGAACAAAGAATCCTCACCGTCACCAAACACAGAAGATCAGAGAAAGGGCAGAATAGGGGGAGATCGGTGATAAGTGCCATGGAACAAAATCTCGCAGGGAGGTCCATCTGCCAGGATGGGTGCGATTCTAATGGGGGGATCAGGAAAGGTCCCATGCAGGTGACGTTTATGTCCAGACCTGAAGGAGGGGAGGAGGGGGAACCTGGTTAATGCCATCAAGTCACTTTTTTCAACTCTTTTTTCACTTTTTTCAACGTGGTGCCACCTGGTTTCAGGTGGCTCGGCAGGCTTGAGCCTGGGCTCCTCCCCTCCCCAGAGCCTTTCTCTCTCTGTCTCTCTCTCTCACTGTATGGGGTCCCTGCTTGCTGGGAGGTCTCCAGCTCCCCGGCAGGGAAGGCCCCTGGCACCGAGCGTGAGAGCTTTCCTCAGCTGCCTTGGGAGGGTGGACAGGGACCACCCAAGGCGACCCTGGCTGTTGCTGGTTCATTTCGTGTTTGGATGATTCCTTCTTCCGCTGGAGCCGGCCACAATTTTCCAGTTTCCTAGTCCCAGCTCAGCAAAACCTCCACTTACTTTCCCAGAGAGAGACTGAAGGAGACCAGTCTCCGGCGCCCCATGTCCTAGGCCATGTGTCCAAACCCGAGTCAACATCCTTGCTCTGGAGCTGCCCCTTGTCCAGATTCCCGAAACTCTGGAGGAATTCCAGAGGACCCCAGTAATGCAGCAAGACTCTTCAAGTCCGGTGGTCCTTACTGAGGGCTCAAGGACTCCAGAGGGCTCTTCTGGAGCCCTGAAGGCTACAGGGCTTCCCGAGGATGCTGAAATCTGGGGGCGGTTCTCCGGCCCCGTGAAATAAGGTAGTCATTCTCCAGAACTGTCAAGCTTAGAAGGTCTCTGGTATATCAGAATTGAGGGAAGCTGTAGGAAATCCTGGAGCACTGTAGGCGTTTTTCAGAATCCCAGATCCTTAAATGATTTCTTAGAAATTTTAAAACTGCTTGTGATAATTGGGAGGGATTCTCTGGACTCTCTAGCTGGGGAGAGGATGTTCAGCAGAGCTTGGAAGGCCATCCATGAGTTTCTAGAATGCTGGTAAATCTAGAGATGAATCTAGATGTCTAGAGCCCCGGCTGAATTCTCCAGATCCTTGGGGACCTTCCCTCGGCCAGGGCAGGAGCAGGAGTTTGGCTAGAAGCGTCACTGTAGGACACACGCTTAAGGAAGGGCCGCCTGTGGATCCTTGTGTTTCTTTTGAAGTCTCCTCTGGGCGATCAACCCCAAGACAGACGCCACCAGTGTAGACAGCGTGACAGAGTGTGCAGAACCACTGCAGAGAACATCTCACTCGGGTCTCTGTTCCCTCCGGCCGCACCCACCTACTTTCACCTCCCACACGTGTCCTGCCTGCTCTCGGGGTTTTTTTTCCCCTTTGTCTGATGACCCATTTGCCCCAAGTTCATACTCAGTTTTGTTCCCAACAGGTTGATTTCAGCCCTTCTGAGGGACATTTTGTGTTCTCTTAGATGTCTTCTTCCGTTGTGTCCTTGTCGAGCTTCCTTATTCCCCTTCCTTTATTTTAATGGTGGGACAGCGAGGTGCACTCTGCGCAGGGGACGGTCTTGCTCTGAAGCGAGGAGCAGCAGCCACTGGGAGTTGTAAGGAGCGGTGCTGTGATTAGAGGGCAGGAGCCTCAGGCACCAGGGCTTGGGGCTCAAAGCCCGCCCTGCAGCAGACTGCCTGGGGGGGGGGGGGGCACAGGAGCCCCGCCCTGGCCAGCCAGCAAGGAAGACCTTGGAAAGCTGGCAGGGGCGTTGTCCTCGGGAGCCTTCATGCAGCTCGCAGCTGTGATCACACAGTCTCTCGCTCATCGCCCCTTTACCAGGTCCCTCTTGAAGGCCGGGCCTGCTCTCCTGGTGGTCAGGCTGGAGGTCTGGGTGGTCTCCAGGCTTTGGAACTTTCGGCAGGCGCATGCCTTCTCCCAGCCCCCATCTGTCCGAGCTATAGCTGTGAGAGCCTGGGCAAGATAGTTAAGCTCTCGGAACCTCAGACTCCTTCTCTGTAAAGTGGGGATAAGATCGGTTTATCCTGTGAGAAGCTCATAAGTGCTCATAGAGGATGGGAGATGAGGATTGAAAGCGACTCCACATAAATTATTGAGGGCAGAGCCTCCATAAATGCGAATTGGTATTACTGTTTTTATGACTAACGGACGCTCTCAGCACACACATGTGATGTTCCTGTCCTTGCAGGAGAGGAATGGGTATCACCACCTACTCTCTGGTCATTGCACAGGCATGACCTTGTTCGTCGCCACTCTGCTGGCTCTGTCCTACAAGGGAACTCTTCGGGCGTGGATACTTGCAGGGAGAAAGTGGCCATGCAGGACTGCTGGCTGGTGCAAGAGCCAGGGACGAGTCCCTTCTGCTCTGCCAGGGCTCACTGAGAGAGAGTCATTTGTCTGCATTGAGGAAAGGCCAGGGGGACTTTCCAGAAAGTCTGGCTGGCTTCGAGGTTTTGGAAAAGAGCTATTTTAGTCTGTGTGAGGACATTGGGTGATAATCAGCTCGGTGAGCCAAGAGTCAGGGCAGGTCCCTGGAGGTCCTGCTGTAATGGACAGATAAGACCAGGCTGCAAAGAGCAGGAAGATGCCTGTGTCCTCTGCCTGGACACAGGCCGGACTTTGGAAGCTTACTCCTTGGGGAAAACCCTTTCTTCAGTGGCACAAAGGGAGCCAGATGGTGGACCACAAGCTATGTCCCTGGGTCTCAAGGACACTCGGCTCCAGAGTGTCACGCTTCGTGGGCTGCTTCTCCGGGCTGAGCCTGCCTCTCCTGCAAGCAGGAAGCTACACTGACAACATCCAGGGGCACTCCTCCCTCCACTCTCTGCAAGGAGCAAGAATGTGACCTGTCCTTCATCATTTCCTTCCTCCGTGGCCCCTCTGAACCCCATTTAATGGAGGGAAAAACTCAGATTCAGAAAGGTGAAGTCACGTAGGATCACCTAGGCAGGAAGAGGGCTCAGCAGTGTCTGGGACCCAGGTCTGGGGGCAAAGTTCAACTGCGTGGTCATCACTCTGCTAAACTAAGTTTGGGGGTCCTCCTGGCCATGGCACACAGACTAATTCAAAACTGGGGACACAAGGAAATGCCACCACCAAGCAGAGTCTCTTTGCCTTTTGGACTGTCATTGAGCTTTCCAGTCACTCACTGATCATGATTTAAGCATTTGGAGTAGCAATTCCAATCTTCCAGCCTCCCTCAGCTGCCTTCTAGTTGGGTGGACCTTCTTGGGGTCTAATATATTCTCCTCCACAACTCTAAGGAAGTCCCTGGTGTGTGTTCACTGAGCACCTACTAAGTGCCTGGCATACTGCTAGGCTCCAGAGAGGAAGAAATGTGGCAGATCCCATGGCATGGCAGGCCCAGAGTCTGCTTTTGGCTGGGGAAGGGAGAAGCAGGCATGTGTCAGCCTGACTCCTGAGGGAGGAGGCCTGTGGAGGAAGATGACCCCCTCCGCTGCTCCAGATATCTGAACGAAAACAGCCCGAAGTGCCATTTAGGAGGGGACAGGGTCTGGGAGGTCAGCAGAGTGAGGCAGGTGTCAGGGAGACAGATCCGAGTTTGAATCATGATTCATTGCCTAGGTGGCCTTTGATACCTGTTCGCCTGAGCTCTTAGCCTCAGTTTCCCTATCTGTAAGAGCCACTGTTGTAATAAAGTGACAGAGCCGTAACAGGAGGGTTCAGTAAGATGTGCTCGTGAGGCACCGGCCTGGGGCCTAGAATGTTGTAGAAACTGAATCCGCCTTTGTCATCTGAAGCAATGGCACCCAAGTCTGGCTCACTGAGAGAATCTTCCAGGAAACTGTTTCCCAAAGGGCCCCATCTAAGCATCCAGCTCTGTAGCTAGGCAGGGGTAGGCAAGGTAGAGGCTGAATGTTCTACACTCCCCAGGAGATCTGAAGCAGTCCTGGGGCAAGGAGGGCTGGGTTCTAGCTCTGGTTCTCCCACTTATGTGGGCTTTTGCTCTAGGCCTCCGGCTCCTGGTCTGGATGGAGCCATCTGAGCAAACCTGGGTGGTCTTTCTGGAAGTTCTCTGCTGCCCTCTAGCGGACCTGGGGCATTCACGCCTCCCTGCAGCATAATTTCTGCATTTCTGAGCCCTTCCCCGGTACCCCACGCTGTGCTAAGAGCCTGTGAGGACACAGGTCCCTCCAGTGTGTGCACTTGGGCAGCTGAGAGGATGTCCCTCTCTGAGCTCCTATATCAGCCACGTCTAGTGAGCTACTCGACCCTAGATAGGGAAGGTGACGTCAGGGAAGGAAAAGCCTGCCCCCACGGTCACCCAGCAAATCACAAGGGCTGGGACTCAAGGCTGTAGGTGGCCTAGCTCTTTGGGATGGGTGGGGAAGAAGTAAAGCCTAGAAACAGCTGAGCAGGGAGAAGGTCCCCTCTCCTGCTGCTGGTTATGGAGTCCCAGGTGCCGCCCACCTCCAGTTTCACCATGTGTGGACAGGCCACACTCTGGGTCCCCGGGGGAACTGTACAGAGTCAGGTGTCTGGGGCAGGGCCTGGGGCTGGATACCTCCTCGTGAGGAAGGAAGAACCCCTACTGTCCCCTTCCACCATTAGCACAGGACAGCCCGAATCCTGACCACGCCCTCTGCTCTGAGGCCCACCCTATGGCCTGGATGCCCCTGTTGGTCCTTCCTTCTTTCTGGAGAACCTTGAAAGGAGTTGCTTTCCGGCCTTCGCTTCTGCTCCCTCTTTGTGGATCTCTCCCAATTACAAATCTGACCGACCATTCCCTTCTGAAAACCCACCAGCGTTCCCCACACACTTGAGACTCACAGCGACCTTTGGGCGGGCATCACAGTCCTACCTGCTGGGCCTCGGCTCCCTCCCCAGCCTCACTCTCACCACTTGCCCACCCCCCCAGCCACTGCCTAGCTGTGGTTTGGTTGGTTGGTTGGTTGGCTGGCTGGTTGGCTTTTGCTTTCCAGATGGATCTTTTTTCTCTCCATCTGCCTCCTCTGTGGCTCCACTGGTGCTGTCCCTCTGCCCAGAGCACCCTGTCCTCCCTCCATGGGCCCCCTTGCCTTTTTGTCTGGTGAACTCGTAGGTGGGTCTTCCCCTCCCCCGGCCTCTGCTCGCCCATCACTGCAATGACCATCTGTCTTACCGTCTTCTCCTCCCCACCCTGCCCCCAACGGGGAGTGAGCTCTAGGGGTCCTTCATGCCCTCCATCATACCCTCAGCACCAAGCACAGAGTGCGAACTTGGTGAATGAATGAGTGAGTGAATGAGTAAGTGTGGGAGAAAGCCTGGGCCCTAGGGTCAGGCTGATGTGGCCCCCAGCTCAGCCAGAAACTGGGTAACCTTGAACAAGTCCAGTTCCCTCCCTCAGCCGCCATGTGTTCATCTGAAAATGACCCACTGTTCCTGCTGTGCCTGCACCGGTGGGCTCTACCCCCCGCACTTGGACTGGTTCTGGAAGTGGCCCCAGAGCCTCCACCCTCCCACCCGGATGGCCAGAGGGGGAAGAGGGGTCAGTATCCCCAGACCGCTAATGACCTTGCATCCTGCGGTCCAGGGCTGATTTTTAAAAAAACAGCTCAAAGTCCAGGTGGGCTTTGGAAGGGTTTGCTTTCCCTGTTTGCTCTGGTTAATCATCTCAGGAGAGCAAACATCCCTGGAGGCAGGCGGAGAGATCAACATCCGGGTGTGAGCCCTCCCCCAGGAGTGGCCATGGGGCTGCCTGCACAGTCCTCTCCAAGAGAGGCCAGTGCTTGTCTTCACCCCCATGTGCCGCAGCCTTCCCGTGGTCGCCAGTGGGGTGGACAACCTTGATGCCATCGTGCGGCCGCAAGCAAGCGTCAGAGGAGGCCTCATTCCCACTGATTCGCTGGTAGTGTCTCATTCTCCTTGCAGCTCGGTTTCTCCCCAGACACCCAGAGCTCATCACCAGGTAGGAGAGTGGACAGTTTACAAAGCACTCTGACCCACTGCCTCACCTGACCTCTTGGCAGACAGAACAAAGTCTGTTATCCTCAGTATACAAATGAGGAAAGTGGCTTCAGAGCAGGAAAGGCCTCTGCAAAGTTGGTGGAAAAGAAGTCAGGGCTCCTGGCTCCCAGTTCTCTGAATGCCTCGTAAATCAGATTGCCTTCTTCCTGCCACCACTAACCAAACTGTACAAGTTCAAGAAATGTGAACTAGAGGGAAGGTCATTGTCCCAGAAATCTAA
>RCUC01139242.1:0-18980 GCA_003697995.1 Taxidea taxus jeffersonii | reverse complement strand
GAAAGGTTTTTTTCCTTCTGGAAAGAGAGGCTCTGGAAAAGAGAGCTTGCATTCTACTTTGGAACTCTGTGGTGTTAAGACATGGTGTGTGGAGTTGAGGCGATGTAGCAGACACACTACTGGGACATTAGAGCTAGCAGGAAAGATGAACAGAAGAGCCTGGGTCTTGGATGACATTGCTGAGTCACAGTAATCAGTGTCCTTCTGCGTGGGGCCACTTTGTGACAGCTACACAGTTTCTACAGTCAAGGGCACCCTAACAGGTGTGCCCACTCGCTCCCCTGATGGAACCCAAGATGGCTGGGAAAGATGGTCTTTAATGCATGTGGTCTGCCTCTCCAGGTTATCAGCCAAACACCTCACATGTCACATATGGGTTTCAGACAGCCTTGGAAGAGCGTGCCATTCCTGAACAGCAATCACACCAGGGTCAAGCATAACCCATTTTGGTAGAACGTGTCCAACTGGAATAAGCATTGGTCTCTCACACCACTGAGGCCCTAGATCTCTTTCAGCTGCCTGGAGTAACCAGGGTCTGGTTTTTCATGGTCACCAATAAGTCAAGGGTTGTTCCTCCTATCGTAGCCTTCTTTGGGATCAACTGTAAGTGGTGTGTACTAGGATGAGGAGGGAGTAGATGGAGAGGACTGAAATCTTCAGCATGGCTCACGTTGGCTGGCATGATCTTGCCCCTCTGGCTTGCCTCTCTCCAAACTCAGTTGCTGACTCTCTACACTTTCTCTTTGCCCTATAACTGCAGTGGCTTATGGCACAAATAGCTTCGTATATGCTGCTGTCTCTGACCAAACTGTCCCCCATTCCTCCTAGCCTTAGTTAAGACCTGAGCGTAATCCCTCAAGACTCATTTCTCCAGGCAGCCTTCCCAGTCCTCCAGAATTTGTTCTAGTTGTAGTTCATTTAATACCCTGTATCTCTCCTGATAGTGCTTACCTTTATTTTGGTTAAAAAGAATATGTTAAGTGAGTTACTCCTTAACCTACAGTTACTCCTGTAATGTCTGTTACACCCAACAGAATGTTAATAACATTAGGCAGGGACTGTGGCTTAGTCATTCCAGTATCCCTAGAGCTTCACATGGTGTCGGACACATAACAGGTACAATAAACTTGCTGAGCAAATGACGGCTCTCCAAAGAGAAGTTAAAATGCTGCAGACACTCCATCACCTAGGACGCTCTCAGATACAATGACTGAATTAGAACTGGAAGCTGCTTATACAGTTAGGACAAAAATATTTCTGGTAACCTGAACACCTGATTTGTTGGAGTGTTTTCAGGGCTGGTAATTTAAGGACCCACATTCTTCTTATCTTTTCATTCTGCTGTTCCCTTCAGGGCATTGGCTTCTCTTCTTGCACTGGCTTCATTCATGGTTCAGAGTCTGCTGCCACAGTTCTAAAGTGAGAAGATAATATGCTTAGGCAGAAAAACAGAACATCTCTTCCTTGGGCCCTCATTCAAGAATGAAGGAAATCTTCCAGGACACCCCTTCCTAGCCAGCGTTGTGCCACATGCCCATCCTTGAATTAACCATTGACTGGCGAGGGGAATGGCATTCTGATCATTGGAGAGTTAGACCAAAGGAGAGTCACCCTGAGGCCAGGAGGGGAACCCAGTTGCACTGATTCCATGAACACAATCATGATTGTATGAGCAAGGAGGAAGCGGAGTGCGTGGGCCTATGTGGTGCTAATGCTCAGAGTGAGGAGAGGGGAAGTTTTATAAGCATCCAAGAATGCTTGCCACCCATCCTCACGGTGCATTCCCAGGAGGAAATTCATTAGAAGAAATACTGGCAACAAAATACAGGGTACAGCCAAGGAAAAAAAGTGTCATTCCAAAGAAAAAAGAATCACCATATGAAAGTACTCAGTAATGAATTCAGCACTTATAAAATACTCTTTAAGCATTTCTCCCTCATTAACAGTGGCTCCTAATTTATCCCTGCCCACTGTCGATACCTTTTTGGCTGAGCTGACAGGCAACTGTAGCGATCTTCTAACAGTATAAGGCAAACACAATCAATGGAGACTGATTACAATGCAGAATTGCAAATCTCTCCAAAAGTGTGAGCTTCCATGAAATCGATGCAGGTTATTTCAGAGATCTGCCTCAAGTGCAGGCTAAAGAACTCACAGAAGCACAGTGGTTAACAACTGAGTTGAATAAAGGATGATGAGCACTAATATACATAATATTTGGGTTAAAGGGCCAAAAAAAAAAAAAAGACTCCTGATAAAAATTCATGAAGTACTTGAATGCTGTTTTTATCAATGAGACCTTCTTTATGTTACTAATGTGCAAGTCAGTTGTGAAGGGCAAGGTCTATAATATTATCATATAATTTGGCAGGAAAAATTAACCATCCTCTCTGCGCACCCCCCCCCCCCGAAATTAACACCTGACTCTTTTTTCCATTCTAAAATTCTGCAGAGTTGCTATTACGGCCTACATTGGGGGCCATAATACGAACTTAATCTTATAATTTATAGCTACAGCTTCCCCTCCATGGGTAACACAGTTGTGGTTGCCTTTCAATGGGACTTAAGGCCACATTTTAAGAGAACAAATGATCTTGAAATAATAAGGACCTCCAGTATGCTAAAATGATGATTATGAAGATGCCCTAGAAACATTCTTTATGATATGATGTTAAGTATAAAGACATGGGGCACCGTAGACTATCCAAGATAACTATAACCACGTAAAAACATTAATGTGTTTGGATCAGAACTGAGGCAAAAATAAAAGTGGGCACATATAGGGGAATTAAAGCTAATTCTTTTCTCCCTTTTCCTTTTATCCCTCCAAATATATTTTATTCTTAATAATTTTGTTGTTAACAATAAGCCCAGGAAATTTTGAGCTGTTTAGTCTAGCACTGTAGTAGTGTTGTGCACTGATTACGGACAGACATGACTTATGCTCACAGGGCATGAAAGACAACCTCTAAGATGTCCCACTGGGACCCCCATCTCCTGCTAGTCACATCCTTGAGTTATATCCACCCTTGAATGTGGACTCAATTGATCAACGCTCTTCCAAAAAATCCAATACTGCAGAAGACATGGAAAGTCTCTTCCAATATCAGGTCATAAAGACCGTGGCTTCCATCCTGGGTATTCGGCCTCTCTCCTTCTTTGCTCACTCATGCTGAGGGAAGCCATGTTATGAGCTACCTTACAAAGAGACCTGAGGGCAGAGATCTGGTATCTGCTGCCAAGAACCTCATGAGGGAGCTCAGTTCACACCTACATACACACACCCACACAAGGGCCCCAGTTAAGCCTTGAGATGAGGGCAGACCTGGCTAACACCTTCACTACAGACTTCAGAGAGACACAAGCCAGAGGGAACCAGCTAAGCCACACCTAGATTCCTGACCCACAGACCCGGAGACATCAATGCTATATTTACCAGTATTGTGCCTGGAAACTTCTTTTAATCTTTGGGGACAGAGTTACAGAACTGCTTTTTAGAAATCAATAAATGTCATTTATGTATTTTTATATAATAGTATTGATAACACTCTTAATTTGAAAATTAAAAAAACACATAAAGTGAAGTTTAAAGTACTCTAGAGTTTCTTAGATGATGAAAAACAAAGACTTCCCTACCACATTCTCCCCATACTTACTGAGGAGCTGAGAATATGGTGGAGATATCTAACAGCTTTGGAATCAGAAGCTGGACATGCCAAAGCCATATACCGGTGGTGGAAGGTTCCATAGATTTTCAGGTGGAAACCTGGCTGCTCGACTGCTTGAGGCAAGCTTGGGGCCTCCTTCGCTGCAGAGGTGACCTTGATCCCATAAGCAGAGAGATCCAGGTAGAGGTTGTGGGCTCGGATTTCGGGTGTGGGAACCTAGAGGGAGAAGCAGGTTAGGGAGATTATGAAGAGAAACAATTCTGACAACGGAGCTTTCTGGCTGATTCCAACCTCAGGCCTGGTATGGATTGACACGTGCTATTGCTTGTTATTTCAGCTAGCGTTGGCTGAGAGCCAGGTATGTGCTAGACGTGGCCTTGGGCTCTGAATACCAAGATAGAAAGGATGCAGTCTCTAACTCCAAGTCTAGCCCCAAACCAGAGTCAGCGGCATGGTGTGATAAAATGGATAAAGAATTAAGGTATGTCTGAGCTCCAATTCTGACTGCTTCTACCAACTGGGTGATCTTATGTGTTCTTTTGTGAGGGCCACCATAACAACATAAAACAGGCCAGGTTGCTTAAACAATAAAAATTTACTTTCTCACAATTCTAGAGGCTAGAAATCTAAGATCAGGGCCCTCATAGGGTTAGTTTCTTTTTTTATTTTTTATTTTTTAAATTTCTTTTCAGTGTACCAGAATTCATTGTTTATACACCACACCCAGTGCTCCATGCAATACGTGCCCTGCATAATACCCACCACCAGGCTCACCCAACCTCCCACCCCCTACCCCTCCAAAACCCTCAGATTGTTTTTCAGAGTCCATAGTCTCTCATGGTTCATCTCCCCCTCTAATTTCCCTCAACTCCCTTCTCCTCTCCATCTCCCCATATCCTCCGTGTTATTTCTTATGTTCCACAAATAAGTGAAACCATATGATAATTGACCCTCTGCTTGCTTATTTCACTCAGCATAATCTCTTCCAGTCCCATCCATGTTGGTACAAAAGTTGGGTATTCATCTTTTCTGATGGAGGCATAATACTCCATGTGTATATGGACCACATCTTCCTTAGTTTCTACTGAGGCCTCTCTCCTTGATTTGCAGATGGCCACCTTCTCCCTCTGGCCTCACATGATTGCCTCTCAGTCTGTGTGCCTTGTATCTTATCTCTTCTTCTTGTAAGGACACCAGTCCTACTGGATTAGGGCCTCACATAGCACTCATTTTATCTTAATCACTTCTCCAAAGACTCTTTCTCCAAAGACAGTCACATTCTGAGGTACTGGGAGTTACGACTTCAACATATGAATTTGGGGGTGGGGTGACATACAATTCAGCCCGTAAATCACTCAACAGCTTCATGCTGAAAAAGTCAAAGACGGTCTGGGACTGAAAATCAACTCATATTGAAAGAAGAGCAATATTGCCACTAATCCAGCAGGGAGAGAAGACACAGATAAATAACTGCAAAATCTACAGGAAACACTTTCTCTCAAGATCAGGTAGGTACCAGCTATAGGATCCATATGATTGGGAACCATTGTATCTTCCATGCCCACTTCTCAGAGTAATACCTAGAAAATAGTAGGCACTCAATCAATAAAGGTTCAATGAGTGAATGAATGTATGATTAGAAATATACATAAAATAAAGTATAGGTAGTTGGGTAATAACAACTCCCACAATGCTTGAATATAACCTAGTTATTTAAATGCTTATCTTCACAGTGTTAAAATGAAACAGATTTCTTACTCAAATGGTACAAATTACTGTGTCTCTTCCAATTTTTTTTTTAATCTGTGGGTGCATGCTTAACCCACCAGTTAGCAGATGCTTGTTCTGCCTCAACAATTAATAAAATCAGGAGTTTTCATCTCTAAAATATTCTATACTGCCTTTGGTGGGGGGATAATGAGCCTTTGGTGATAGTATAAGATGGAGTTTGAGATGCGAGCAACAGAACACTTCATCAACAGATGGATGGACTAGTTAGCACAACTTCTGTGACTCACGCCATCTCCTGTGTTACTCCAGTGCTTCTCAGACTCTAACGAGTACCAAAGTCACCCAGAGATCTCATCAAAACACAGATTACTGGGACCCACTCTCCATAGTAACTGATCCTGGGGCTCTGGAGTGCGCCCTGAGCATCGGCATCTCAACTGGTTCCTGATCATGCCAATGCTCCTTGTCTAGGGAGCATACGGTAAGAGCCAAGGAACTACACCAAGATTTCTCAGCTCGGGCATTACTGACATGGGGCCCAAATAATCCTTGGGGGTAGGGTTGGTGCTGTTCTGCACATCACAGGATATTTAGTAAACATCCCTGCTCCCTAGATGCCACAGCACATTCTCCTCCTAGTGTGACACTCAAAAATGTCTCCAGACATTACCATATATACCCAGGGTACAATCATCCCCAGTTAAGAACTATGGGTCTATAGCATTTTCTTCTGACTTACAGAATCAATTGCTGATACGAACTTCCATCTCTATCCAGGGCAGCAGAGATGAAGTTTTAACAATGATAGCTAATATTCATTCAATATTTACATATGCATTGACCAAGACTTTGCATGTATTATATATGCAAATATAATATATGCAAACATATTTGCATATATCATCCAACAAAATTCTTACAATAAACATTGATGTAGGTACCAAGATCAGTGACATTTTCGCATTTGAAGGAACTGAGACACAGTGGAGTAAGGTAAACTATATTGTGTAACCATATGGATTAAGAACTGGTTGTACAACTTGTGTAAAAGCCTCTGGGGAAGGCGTTATTATCCCCATTTTAAGATGGGGAAACTAACCCTGGTTTTTGGACTAAGGCTTAAAGAAGCTGAGGAAGTTGTCTGGGTTGCCAGTAAGGGGTGGAGCCAGTCTGGTTCTAAGACCTGTTCTCCACCTTCACATACTTTTGTTGTTGTTGCTGTTGTTCTACGAGGCTCCCTTTTTTTCTGAGACGAATCAGTATTCAGACACTACTACTAGCTCAAGTCCAAAGTTTATTCCTATTTACTCAAATATCCTCCAATGTCCTCTCTCTGTCTTGTGAGCTCATCAAGGACATTACTTTCTATTTCGTTGTCCTGTCTCCTTAGGTCTTCTTGACCATGACTTTCCTTGCTTTTAATGGCCTTGACCATTTTGAGGAGTGCTAATTAGTTATTTTGTAGGATGTTCCTCAATGGGGATTTCTCGAATATCTTTCTCATGGTTAGATTGGGGTAATGGGTGTTGGGGAAAATGCCACAGAGATAAAGTGCCATTCTCATGTGTACCTCCTACCACCATGACTTATTGCTACTGATGTTGACCTTGATCTCCTAGCTGAAGTCCTGGTTTCTCCACTATAGTTACTCTCCCCTCCCTGCTTTGTCCTTTCCATACTGTCTTCTCTGGAAGGAAGTCACTGTGTGCAGCCCACACCTAAGGAGTAGGAGACATGCTCCACTTCCTGGAGGGCGGAGTACATACAGACATTATCTGGAAACTCTTGGGTATTTTTAAACATTTTTTTTTGTTTCCTTTCCAGTTACTTGCACATAATAAAGGTTTATGAAATGTTTCTGAATGAAAGAATAAGGAAACATTATTAGAGCTAGCATTTTGTTCCACTTACTATTTCTCCTGAACCAACAGTCTATAAGAGAACTTCTTCTCTCAACTATGGAAGACTTGTGAGTCTATAAGCCTTCAAGGGCAGAAAACAGGCTTGGCTGTCTTTGTGGGGTAAGGTCTGACAAACTGAAAATGTGGAGCCTGACATTTTAAAAATTTGTATTTTTTTTCTTGCATCTCAACCCAAGTATGATCAGTAATCAATTTTCTGGCTTTGAAATTATACTATATTATATAAGCTACTACCATTACATGGCAGGGGAGGGGGCGTTGCAATCAGGAAAAAAAGTCTATAAATACGCCTGGGGCAGGGGATGATAATGGAAAACAAAGACAAGAAACACTGCTCCCAGATGATGTTCAGTAGGTAAACAAGAGGACCACTCTGAGAGCTTGGGTAGAATACATGACTAAAACAGGTGACCATGGAAAATCAGAGATTTGGTCCTGTCTTCCCATTTAAGAGTTGAGGAGAGTGAGACCGAAAAAGATGTGAGTTGAGCCTTGCGCCCTTCAGTGAATTTGTGGCAGACCCAATACAAGAAATAGGAGCTTCTGAGGCCGAGATGATCTCTCCTTACATAAGGAGAAATCTTACTTATTTCTTACATAAGGAAAGCATTTACCAGATAGCTGTTGTGCACCTGCTTTCCTGGTCATGCTCCCAGCATTCATCAGATGTACGTACACACCAGCCCACGTTGGCAAAAAGAAGCAACAGATCCAACATGGCTCAGAGCTTGTGGCCAATTTCCAAGGGACTTCGAGCCGCATGATTCAGCTAAGAATTCGTTAAAGGTTTAAGGGCTTTTTGAATAGAAAGAAAGTCCTGAAAAGTTTGAGGTATGCGTTGACTTGCTTTAAGAGACATTTTTATAGAACTACTCATAAAAGAGCAATCTTCCTTATACCCTGAAATTATGCAGGACAGAATTTTATTTTTTTTTATTTTTGTTTTTTAAAGATTTTATTTATTTATTTGTCAGAGAGCAGGAGAGAGCACAGGCAGACAGAGTGGCAGGCAGAGGCAGAGGGAGAAGTGGGCTCCTTGATGTGGGATTCGATCCCAGGATCATGACCTGAGCCGAAGGCAGCCGCTTAACCAACTGAGCCACCCAGGCGTCCCTGCAGGACAGAATTTTAAAATGTAGTTACCCTGATGAAAACCTATTACACTGATGTGATTACCAATGATCTTTGGAAGTTCTAAGTAATGCATTTACAGGATCTGCTAACTGGAATGAAGACAATCATTAAGAATAACCAAATACTGGGGCACTTGGGTGGCTCAGTGGGTTAAGCTTCTGCCTTTGCTCAGGTCATGATCTCAGGGTCCTGGGATCAAGCCCCCCATCGGGCTCTCTGCTCGGCGGGAAGCCTGCTTCCCCCTCTCTCTGCCTGCCTCTCTGCCTACTTATGATCTCTCTCTCTGTCAAATAAATAAATAAAATCCTTTAAAAAAAAGAATAACCAATTACCTCTTTTACTTATATTACAACTGGTATGCTAATAAACTCAAACAGTGAGCCATTAAAAAATTGCTATCTTTTTCCTTCTCTTTTGCCAACGTACAAATCATGCACATCAAAACAGACATCCAGGGACAGGGGGAGAAAACCAGAATTCCGTAAGTATATGATATTAAAACTGAGTGAGCAGTACCTTATGACAAACACGCAGCATGTTCAATAAAATTAAATACTAGTGGATGAGGCCCAGACATCCTTCAGCAATAATCAGAATGGCACAAAGGCAGTCATCAGGGCTTATGTGCAGATCTGTGTTTGGCAACATAGAGTCTACAGGTCAGATCTGCAGCTGTCTTTTTTTTTTTTTTTTTTAAGAATTTATTTATTTATTTGACACAAAGAGAGAGAAAGAGATCATAAGTAGGCAGAGAGAGAAGGGGAAGCAGGCTCCCTGCTGAGCAGACAGCTTGATGCAGGGCTTGACCCCAGGACCCTGAGACCATGACCTGAGCTGAAGGCAGAGGCTTAACCCTCTGAGCCACCCAGGTGTCCCTGCAGCTGTCTGTTTTTAAAATGAGTTTTGCTGTACCACAGCCATGCCCACTTGTTTATATATCGCCTGTGGTAGGACAGAGTCTCTTTTTATAGAAGATAGTATAGCCTCTGTCTCTAGAGAAAGCAAATGTAGTAAGATCCTTTGTGATTTGAGAATTTGTAAAAGGGTGCCCAGTTCAGAAGTGTGCATCCACAGGGAAATGCAGAGGCGATCACACTTGAAGAGCTGGACACTGGAGTCAGTCTGGCTGGGCCGTGGGGGTAGGGCAGGTCCTTCAGTTGAGACACCCCAGGTGTGCTCAGAGTTCAATGCTGGAGAAGGAGGTCTGCCCTCCCTGGAGGTGCCCCTTCTGGGGTCAGCTGGTCTGCTCAGTCTGCTCAGTCTGTCTCTCTAGCAGCCGAGAAGCTCCCTCCATCTGTCTGGCCATGCACAGGACATGAGCCACAGGGACCACAAAGACCAGTAAGAAATGGGGGGAAGAAACAGGCCACTAACAGCCTAATTCCCCTCTGCTTGCGGTTGTACAGGTTAAGGAATCAGTTTTTGCTCCAGAGATGAAGCTAGAAATAGAATCTTTTTTTTTCCTGTAAAATGAGTGAAGCCCAGAGAACTCAGCTTTGTGTGGTCAAACACATGAAATCTTGAATGCCACCCCTCCTTTTTGGGAGACCTATTAGGGGGGGAAAGGAAGCCCATAAGCCAAAAAGGAGTTAAAAGGCTCTTGCAGTTCCAGAGACTGTTTAACTGGGTAGAGGGGTAAAGGGCTGAGCTGCTACCAGGTGCAGGTTTCTCTCTTAGGTTTTTTTCCAACACCCATTGGGTACCCAACCATTCTACTCAAACCTGACTGACACTAACCTACACGAATTCACACAGACTCCCCAGCTCAAAGGCTCAGTCCCATTAGACTGACCCCACTTGAGACACCAGCTGCAAACAGGGTGCCCAGGCTACCCACACTTCTTCCTGACCCATGACCCCCTCTGAGGTTCCACATTTGCTGCAACCACTCACAGAATTCTGGAAAACACTTTACTTAGCTTTATCAGTGTTAAATTAATTGCACAAGGAGCCCAGGACACTGAGACGACTCTAAAACCTTGGTGGCTTGAGATAAACCGAAAACTAAGCCGGGATCTGCCTCAAGGTTAGGAAATCAAAATGCTAATGACAGCCAATCACAAACAGCCAAGGAGGTTTTAAACTGTAGCCAATCCATACTCGCCCTGCTTTGCTTCCGCCTTTGCCCGAAGATAGACTCTCCTCCTGAGCTCCCCTGAGTGCTCCCAGGCACACTGGGCTTGGTTGCTTCCCCATTCTAAATGGTTTTGCTCTAATAAACTTTTTTTTTTCCAAATAAACTCTTTAAAATTGTTTCTGTGCCTCACTTTATCTTTTCATATTTCTGGCGTGAGACGGGGAACCCAAGGAGACCCCCGACATCCCCCAGGGGCAGGACCAACGAGGTGAGGGTACCTGCTGGGTCTCTCAGGCTCGCTGCTCCGGCTGCCCCAGAGGCCGAGGGGCACGTCCTTCTTGGAGCCTTTCGTGTTATGAGCTTTCAGGCCATTTGAACGTTTGTTGTTGTTGTTGCTGCTGCTGTTGTTATTGTTGTTGTTTTTACCCCAACCGGCCGACTCAGACGACGTCTGACTTAGAAACTGGGTGGCAGGTAGGTCCGGTGTCAGACTGGTTCCGACTCAGAAACCCGACGGGTCCGGCGTCAGACTGGTTCCAGGGTGGGACTGGTTCCGGTTAGGAAGTGGACTGGGTCTAGAGGGAGGCTGGGTCCAGGAACTCAGGCTGAACCGAGTCCAGTGTGAGAGCACAGGTAATAGAATTTTGTGTTAAGGCCGCACGAGCAGGTTAACCTTAACAGGAGATAATCTTGAATTGCGAGTGGCCACAATGGAGAACTTTTAACCTAGATAAGTTTGCCCATTTACAAAGGGGGTCTCGATCAGGCTCTCCCTATAAAGGAGAGGGACAATGATCTTTTCCTCCTCTGTAGTTTCTGGTGACCAGGATGAGACCTGCTGGGACACCCCACTCACTAGGCAGCCTGAAGGCAGTGTCCTTGGAAAACTGGCAGAAGACGACGGAGGGTAAGAGTTCTTACCAAAAACGGGGATCCCAGATCTTTATCTGGTGTGCCTGGTCCAGAGAGGAAAGTAAAATTTCATGTTGTCTCTTCCTTTCCAAATTCCTGTTGGAAGGCATTAAAAAAAAAAAAAAATCGTTCTCAATCTTTTCTCTCTCTAGGACAGTTGTTGCTGTCTCTTTTGTCTCATTTTGTGTCCTGAGAATTTGGCTTGACAACCGCCAGGTTGGAGGCCCCCAAAATATGGCCAGATAGAATGTGGACCCAACCCCCGTTTGTGGCTGTGGTTCTACCGACGGTTGCCCTGGAGATTGTCTGTCTTTCGATTTTCCTTGGGAGTGGCTCTGGATCTTGGGCGGGCAGTATCCTTTGCATCTTCTTTTTTTTTTTTTAAAGATTTTATTTATTTATTTGTTAGAGAGAGAGAGCACAAGCAGACAGAGTGGCAGGCAGAGGAAGAGGCAGAGGCAGAGAAGCAGGCTCCCTGCTGAGCAAGGAGCCCGATGTGGCACTCGATCCCAGGACGCTAGAATCATGACCTGAGCCGAAGGCAGCTGCTTAACCAACTGAGCCACCCAGGCGTCCCTCCTTTGCATCTTCTTTGGGGATCTTCTCTTATATCCTTTGGGGAGCTTCTCTTGCCAGGAATACTTACTACTTGTCCCAAATGAAACAGACAATATATTCAAAAGGTTTTGTTTTTTAAAAGTAGCTCTATTTCAGAAGTTGGCCAAATTGGAAGCTGATAATTAAGATCCTACAAGAACTTTGGGGGGGGGGGGCTTTTCAAACCTAAGCTAAAATGAAAACTATGTACCCAGAGGGAAAGAAAAGCATCCTGAAGCCTTTGTGGAAGGATTTACTGAAACATTGCAAAGAAAAATAGCTCTAAATCTAGAACATGTTTTGGTTTTGTTTTTTTAAAGTATTTTTTTAAAAAATTTTATTTATGTATTTATTTATTTAGCTGTACACCCAGTGTGAGGCTTGAACTCACTGCCCTGAGATCATGAGCCACACGCTCCACTGACTGAACCAGCCAAGCACCCCAGACCATGGGATCTTTTCATTTCCATCTTAGTTGAAGAACTTCTCCCTGATATGCCTGATATAAAGCAAATGAAAGATAATGTAGTCGGATGGGTAGGTCAGTATTTTGATAGGATATTATTCGGGTTGCAATCCAGTCTGTGAGGAATTAAAAATAATTGTGCTGGTCTTACAAATCAGGTCTTTACAAAAACAAGAGATTTGGCCTTAGAAACCATTTAAAGCCCACTTACCCTCTTTACCAATCCCCAGACCTCTCCCGTTCGTCTCAAAAATCTTGCAAATACTGTAAAGGATTTGGATTTAGAAAACAAAAGCCCTTTGTGAGAAACGTTTATCTTTTCTCTCTGACTTTGAGATATCTGTGTTGTACCTTATCTTCTCCGGGAAGCCAGAGCCAGCTCTTGAAATGCAAACTTCAGGGAAGTAATTCTTGCAAGGAAACAAACAAACAAAACAAAAAACCCCTATTTGGGAAATCAGGTGGATGAAAAACCTTGAAAGTCTTTCCCACAATTTTCAGTAAAAGCTTTAGCCATCTGAGCAGGTAACCTTAACTTACTTAATCTGCCAGAAACAGAATTTGGATCCAATTGTTCTTTCATTAAGCTACTGAGTTTTGCATTACTGTACTTGTATCCTGGCCAATTTTTTAAAACTAAAGTGACAAGATCTCTGAGTCTGTATACATTTATGTGTGTTTGTGTGTATATATATATATAGATATGTGGTATTTTTCTATCCCTGGATGGCATTACCAAAATTGATTTGTAAAGAGCCCTATTACATTGGCTTAAAGACAAATAAACATTTATGTAAATTAAGTATATTCTCACATATAGTAGTGAACTCAAGTGTTTTTTCAATTCCATGTGATCTAGGATACTCAGAAAATAAAACCTAGTTTAAGCTTGTTGGCTTATTTAAAACAGGCATATTTTTGAGGTTATCAGCATTGAATATACTACTTTTATTCCGTCTAGTTTAATGAAAGTCCGGTTATCTCCGTTACAGAATTTGTCAGCAAAAAAGATAAGATGATGGTTTAATGACATTAAAGCTGTTTAATGTCTCCTGAAATTTTTATGCATAATTGAAGAATAGTTGTTAAGAACAAGTAAATAGATGTAAATAAGATAAAAGTTCATAAATAAACTTTTCAACAGTAATGAGGCCTTTATGGTATGTCTACTTAAAAATAGTTTTCCAGGGGCACCTGGGTGGCTCCATGGGTTAAGCCTCTGCCTTCAGTTCAGGTCATGATCTCAGGGTCCTGGGATCCAGCCCCGCCTTGGGCTCTCTGCTTGGCCGGGAGCCTCCCCCCTCTCTCTGCCTGCCTCTCTGCCTACTTGTGATCTCTCACTCTCTGTCAAATAAATAAATCAAATATTTTTTAAGAAATAGTTTTCCAAAGTCCTTTTGGTAACTTGAAACCTTAAAGTTGTACTGGGATAAGCTAAGTGTGGGATATTTATTAAATACCTAGATCACTTCCCAGACAGATAAAAACACTGAAACATTAATTCCTGCACCCACAGGTTTATCTACCATGGGCTTCCTTTTACAGAGGAACTAAAGTTATTTGGGCCTAGTAGTAAACACGTTTTGTGCCATATTGAAAAATTTACTAGGAGGAAGGATATACTTCTATGAATTGTGAAATGTATTTATAAATTTGCCAGGCCACAGAATGCTAATATAACAGTCCACCATTGGTTATTTCTTATTTTCACCAGGAATTAAGGATCTTAAGGGAAAAGAATTCCAATCAATATATGTAATTAAGACTACTTAGAGGGGTGCCTAGGTGGCTCAGTAGGGCATCTGCCTTTGGCTCAGGTCGTGATCCCAGGGTCCTGGGATGGAGCCCTGCATCCGGCTTCCTGCTTTGCGGGAAGCCTGCTTCTCCCTCCCCCACTCCCCCTGCTTGTGTTCCTTCTCTCACTGTATATCTCTCTGTTAAATGAATAAAATCTTAAAAAAAAAACAAACCAAAAAACTACTTAGAAATTTAAAAAAGGTGAAAGGGAACAACTATATACAAAAAATAGGTAAGGAAAATAGAACAAGTGATTGTTCCAGAATGAGGAAGAAAAAACCCACACAAAATCAGAATGGATATGAAAAAGTTATAGAAGGTTTATGGGAAAGGAGTCTTGGAAACAGAATTTTATGTCTGGCCACACTGACTAAAATGGGAATGGGTTTGCTTAAGTTTTTAAAGAATGAGTTTTAATTATCAGAGGTATACTTACGCAAAATTAGAATATTTTGCATGGACTATTTGGATCTTATAGAATATTTGGATAGAATACTTTGCATTAGAATATTTGGTTTTCTTTCTATTAAAAGGACAAAGTTGTCATGGATGTTGATCTGTGCTTGGTAAGAGATTGTGAAAGGTTTGTTGTTGTTGTTGTTTGTTTGTTTTTACCTTTTGGGTAACCTACCTGGAACGCAAAGATGTTGTGTGTTACCAAAATAATTTACTGTAGTTCACGTTGTCTTTATCAGTTCTTTGATTACGTAAGAAACCCTGGTCTTGGGGTGCCGTGGGTGGCTCAGTCTGTTATGCATCTAACTCTTGATTTCAGCTCAGGTCATGATCTCAGGGTCATGAGGTTGAGCACAGCCCCATTCAGCTCAGAGTCTGCTTGAGATTCTCTCTCTCCCTGTCCCTCTGCCCCTCCCCACATTCTCTCATGCTCTCATAAATAAATAAATAAGTAAATAAATAAATAAAATATTTAAAAAAAAAAGAAAACCCAGTCTTCTCAATATTAAAAGAAATAAATTTTGTTCACTACTATGTAACCTTCTATATTCACCTTGAAAATTTTCTATTTTCATGCTTGTGAAATAGATAAATATTATTTCATAGTGATGTGAGATCCTCTTTAGGCCAATGTTCAGATCTTCTGACATTTTGGCAAGTTCCCCCAATCAAATTCGAAATGGGCTATTTTGACCTCAAAGTAACTTCGAGATTTAAGGGTCCCTGAACACATCCTACAGAATTTTTCTCTCATCTTGTAAAATAAACTAATTAGGTGCAGTCAATTAGAAGGGACGCATTGTCAAATAAGTGTTGATAAACATTCTCCAGTTGTATGTGAATGGATATATGTCACTAATATAGGTATCCCAAAAATGGTTTATGTTTTCTAGAAATTTGTGAATACTCTCATTGTCCAATTATCCTAGATTATTTGTATGCCACAAAAATAATGACATTTCATTATCAAATGTACTCTTATCAGATCTTTAACCATGGGCTTAGTTTTCTTTTTTTAGTTTTTTTGTCAAGTACAGTTAATTTTTTGATGCATTTGCAAAGGTGCTTCATCTTCAGAGAGTTTCATAGAAAGGACTGACCAGCACTCTAGCATACAGGTTTCTGATAACTTGAAGACCTAAAATTAAACTAGATAAGAATTTTCAGAATGAATGGAAAAACTGGATTCAAGCAGAATAAGAACTAATAATATGGGATTGAATGTACTGATGAGTATGCTTATCACTTTTTTGCAAGTTTTTCTTTAAAACATTGCTGGCTTCTTAATATTTTATTTTTCTAGAGACCGGAAGAAGTATAGTTACTAAGGTTCATTTTGTGATGACTGAGACCTCCAGACATTGCAGAGATCTTGTGCTCTGGGAGCTTTAAGTTGCTTTTGAGGGCACAGCTGAGCCTCCACAGTCAAGGCAGTCTGACCCATTTGCTCATGTTTTGCCAGGAGTCCATAATGGGTTGACAAACAGCTGATATATGGCTATAAAATTTAGATTTTCAATGGATTGAAATAGAGGATTCTAAACCGGAGCTTATGAGGCCTCTAAAACTGAGTGCCATGTGGTTGGTGTATGTTCACACATGGTGTTATGGGAGGAGGGCTCACGCCTCCCGGAATGAACTCCGTATTTTTAAAAAGTACAAGTGCATGGGTGCACTTGTTGCTGTTAATATATTGGAGTGCTTCGTCTTTCCTCTCTTAACAGGATTCTCAGTGGGTGATCAAGGAAGACCCTAGAAGTTCCTTTTAACTTCAAGCATGGGAGACAGGGACTGTTCTTATGCCAGCAAGAACATTATCAGAGGAGGGTGAGGGAGAAAGGACAGAACTGAAAGAAGGGCTCCCCCCCACACCTTCCCCCCCCCCACACCTTTCTCCTTTCTCCCACACCATGTATTTGACAAGAAAGGTCAACTCAAAGTCACATGGCATAATTTTCAGAGTTGAAAGATCTAGGAAGAACACTCTAGTTAGGCTACCTTTTTTCTGAGAAGGAAACTGAAGCTAGGAGGAAGGAACTAACTGTCAATGCCACTCAAATGATTTAATAGTTAAAAGTATTTCATCCCCAACATCTTCTCAGTCTGCCTTTCCCAGGATGACATGTCCAAAGCATATTTCTGCCCTATACTTTTCCTAGAAAGCCCTAGACTTTCAAGGCTAACACTATGATTGCATGATTATTTGCTGTGTAATATCACACATACTATGTTTGTCATAATAAAATCACTACCTTCTGCATATGTTTCACTTACTGGATTATAGTAGAAGCACCCCAGAGGTGCATGGTTTAGAGAGGGAGACCTCAGAACAGGACTACCCCATAACTCAGGGTCAGGAAACTAACCAGTGATAACTAAATATCTACTTTGTGCTATACATGGTACTTGACACATACACACATCTCATTCCATTTAATCCTTTAAGCTCCATATAAGTAGATGTAATTTTAGTAGAGGACACTGAGTGTCCGAGAGGTTAAGAAATTTGCCTGATTTCATCTGGTAATTAGTCATTGGTGGAACCCACGTGCAAATTCAGGTTGACTAATTCCTACTTTTCCCCTCTACATCAGACTACCTTTTTCAGTGCTTGGGACAGCAGCAGGTGAGCACACAGGATTTGGGATCTGAGCATGTCACTGTAGGGGAGCTGAGAATGTTCTTCTGGGGTCTGGCTTTTATTCTGGCCTCCTTGGGGAAACCAGCAGATACTCACCGAGTAGTATGTGTAGGAGGTATGGGTGTCATCGTCATGCGAAAATATGCTTACAGTGTGATGACGCATACAAAGAAGAACAAGAATAGCTAACATCATTACATACTTACAGATATCTGCTAAGGAACCTATGGACATTGTCTGATTCAGTTCTCACAATGACCCGTAAAGGCAGATACAGATCTACAAATGAGAAAATGAGCCTTGTAGAAGTTAGTTTGCCCCAGCTAACTGAACGAGTTTTTGGGTAAACTAAGAAATGAGGAACCTTACTGTGTACATAGGTCTTAATTGACTTCAGAACCTTAATTACGTTGTTGCATTGCATCTAATATCAAGAGTGATTATTCATTCTGTATCCAGCAACCCCACAACTACTAAACCACAGAAATCTTTTACTTCTGGGAAGCTCAGTTAAGTAAGTTTTATTGCCTAATGTCAGCCCTCTTTGATTTAGAGGGCTGCCAACCTGAGATAACCTCCCTCTTTAGTTTGTTGGTGGTTATTCATGCATTGGGGCTGCTCTTAATTTTAATTACTTGTTTGACCTTTGACTGCAATAAAGTTCATCTGATTAAAAAGTATTTTCTTAACATAGAAACTTGCCAACAAATACCAAAAGCACTAGGTCAACCAAGCCATACATGCTTGAATAAATAACCACAGAACGTATAAAATGTCTGGCTGTGCCCTTGACATTTGTAAAGAGACATTTATGACTCCAGCACAGTCTTTGCTACCATTAGGTTATTGCTCACATACCAATCTTAACTTGACCATCAGCTTTGATTTTTTCCACTGGCAAGAGTAGCTTAAACTTTTCACATTTTCTGCATTTCTGATGCTATACAGATCTCACCTCACTTAAGATACACACGTGCACACATACTCATATATACTTTCTCAACAAAAGAGGCTAACACATTCTAAAATACAGAAAGCCAACAGAAACATTCGGTGGTGGACAGGGAGAGGGGCTTCAAAGATAACTGAAAGAATGTAAATTAAGCATAAAAGAGAATTTGCTCTTTGTTGGAAATTGGAGAAATCCAATGAAGTTAGAGAGTTGTTATTTGCCAAGAATGTCCTTCTTGGAAGATGCTTGTAAATAGGGTCATTTTCTTTGGCAGTTCTTGGATTCAGGGAAAGACTCTTGGATTTATAAGTTTTCCATCCATAAGTTCTTTACTTAAATCTCTTGATTGGGCTCTTATTCTTTAGTGGTGGTATACAGATTGCTAGGCAGAAGTAACTCGGTGAAAATACTTGAGAGAATTGAAAAGAGGGAAGTATAGGTATGACATTTTGCTTCTGGTCAGAATTTTCCTATAAAATTTGTACATATGAAGACTGTTTTTGCTCCACAATTCTGAGATTGAGTATCCATAGTCATAACCTTCTCCCTAAATTGTAACCTGGGATGAAAGGTGATCTCTGGGTACTGGATCCGTGTTACTAGCAAGTGAAAAAGTTCTTTTTTTTT
>RCUC01139241.1:0-14164 GCA_003697995.1 Taxidea taxus jeffersonii | reverse complement strand
GGGTGGACCGGCCATTTCCTGAGAGACTATGGCTGGGCGCCTATCGGAGCAAATGCCTCTGTGGCCAACCCCCTCAGGCAGGAGATACTTGCATTTTTCTGAAACCATCTGGTCAGAGGCCCCAATCAGTCTATTTTTTTCCCCCCAAGGTATGTATCTTGCCCTTTAATCTTAGGAGGCTTTTTAGGAGAGACCTCATAAAATCAAAAGGTCATTGCTTTAATCTGAATCAACTCAATAGAAAATTTCAGAAGAGGTCAGCTTTTCTCTGGCTTTCCTGGATTTAGTGTCTTTTTCTTAAATTGAGTATAAAACACCCCATAAAACATAACAGAAGAGAGAGTTGGGCACTTAGCCTTGACCTACGTCTTTTAAGGGTCATCTTCCTAGTGTTAACTATCCGAAATTAATTACTCATAACGCAAAGGACTCTTTATAAATTCTGTGTGAATACCTAAAGTGATCATTTTTCTTTGCACCTGCTTATACAACAAGCATCCATTAAGTTTTAATTATCTCTTCTCATGAGCCTTTCATCTTTGTGTTCCATCCACTGCTAGAGGCCTTTGAAGGTGGAAATTTGGATTTCATATGTGCAGTTCATTGAAGGACTTACTTTAGGCCATTCAAGTTCAGAGCTTGTTGGTTGAAGCTACGCCGCCAACACAGCCCCAGAATTCCACTTCTCTCTGAACTGAAACTACTATATTTTCTTAGGGAATCGGAGACAAGTTTGGCCTGCAGTGTCTATATCCCTTCTAGAATGGAAACCTTATGGGGAGATCAAAGTTTAAAAGCAGATTGCTTTGTTCTGGGCAAATTGAGCTTTGAAATTTAACATAAAGAAATATTGCTGTGTGTAGGCCATGGCTCTCCAGAATTATATAACAGACTAGAAGGGAAAGAAAGAATGGGGGGGAGTGGAGTCTAGAAAACAAGAATTTGCATTTAGAATCTTCTTCATATTCAAGTAGCCATTGATTTATTTTAATATATTACTTGTCTTCCTGAAATATAGCATTGTTTTGAATTTTATCTGTTTATAGCTGTTGAAGGATTGGGCTCCCCATCTGCTTGAGACAGCTCTCGAACAAGTGGTATGACCAAATCTAATTATTTCTCTTGCTACAGCGGTAATATGCTGTATCTTCAGAAGAAATCGATTCTAAAATGTATTCAAAGAAACCAGCTCACCATCCACGTCAAAGCATTCAATAAAATAAACTTTGCTGTCTGGAAAAGTCTTGAGAGACATTAAAAATCGAGGGCCAGGATAAAGGGGTAGAGCTGGGCTCATCAGAGTTGCCGTAACGATTCAGTATCCAAGAAAATCACTAATCACTCTGTAGACAGACGTACGTTCACTTAAAAAATCTTCACATACCGTGTATTTAGTTTTATTTCATTTCCTTGAGTCTGTGTGTTGAGAAGGAAGTTGGTATTTGAGCGCTGGCATTAGAATTTTGAGGTGCTAGAACCTGGCAAGAGCAGAGTACCTTTTATTTTAAGCACCACTCAAGTGTCTTACGTACAATTAGCTGTGGCTGTAAGCTTTACTTTGGAGGCGGAGAGCAAGCAGCTAATTTGCGTGTGTGTGCGTGTGTGTGTGCACACGTGTGTCTGTGCGTGTGCGTGCATGCTTAAAGGCGATCGTCTCGCCCTAGGACTTGGGCCGGTTTGTTTGGTCACATGCACGATAACGGACTCTTAAGCTGTCCAGCTGGATACTGTTTGGGGTGGGTACAACCTGTTTAATCAAAACCAAATTCCTTTTCTTAATCCATTCAGCTGGGAAGCAAGCTTTCCTGCATGATCTCTACTTCCAGCAACAGATGCAGTAATCCGAAAACTGCTACCCCCAGCAGACTGACACCTTGATTGCAGGGAACAGGTAGGACAGAGGCTGAGTCACAGTACGAAAGGCAGAGGGACCAGATCTGATTACCCATCTCACAAGCACTTTACTCAACTATTTGCTGTTAATAAAATTCTGTAATTCGGATTTTGGCTGACATTTTCAAGCTTCATTTATATGATAAAAATGATTTGGATGCATTAAAATTAGGATGGAAGAGGCAATTAGAATAACTTAAAATACAGTAGGAGTATTTTATTTTAGGTGCCTTGCCTATGCCTAATTTATGTTAGTTAGTCAGTTATATGCACGTAGAGATTGGAGTACTACCTCGTAGAGTGGAACCCACCTCTAAATGGTCTTTTGCAAAGCGGTAACACAGTTACTGTAAAAATCTTTCTCTAACCATGGCAGCAAACTAGTGTTTTTCCTCCTTTATTCCGTTAATCTTTTTGTGTCTCTATCTCTCCTGTTCCCAATCTCCTCGATCTGTCCCTGGTTTTGGTTGAACATTTTCACTTACGCCAAATAAGGATTTTGGCTACAATTTAAATGTTATGTTTCCAAATGCAATGTTAACAGGTCACCATTACATAAGAAAAAGTGAAATTTACCAGCGGGTAGCCAAGTCTAGAGCAAGCAAGATTCTTCCTCTTTCGAAGCAATGTTCCAGAAATTGTATGAACCAACCTTTTGAAATATCCCAAATAACAGATTTTATAGGAAATCCTATAGAGACAATATACTTTTACTGTTCAACTCTGCTGAAAAAACTTCTAAAAATCTATTTTAAAATTATATTTGGTAACCTGAAAAGTAAGTTCTTTCTCACCACCCAGATTTCTGAGTGCAATAATCCACAGTCATTTTAAGTGATAGAGTAATCAAAGGCACCCTATAAGACAATTGGGAATAGTTCCATAGTCCCACTGAAGTCTGGCTTGTAAACGTGGCACCTTTACCTTTCTTCTCTCATTTTGCTCAGTGCTAGCAGAGAAGTGAGGATCCAAGGTGAGAGCCGGCGTCAGGCAACGTTAAGCAATGTGCACAGTGGTTCCAATTATTTTAAGGTAGTATGTGCCCCATGTATAATTGGTTACGCATTTACTTATTCCTAATTTGGGTCTCACTGTTCCTAAGTAGCTTCATCATACCCTCTCTGAGTAGGCCCTTTGCACCCCTGGGCTACATCAGACATCCAAACTCATCTATTCACGAGTGCAATGTTACCATTAGCAATGTACAATGGCTGTCACTGGGCTCTGGGATCAGCAGGTGGTATTCTGCATGGCCAAGGTTGCTGGAGAGATAACACAAATATAATCTTCCGGGAGAAATAAAAGAAAATTTGTAATGAAATCAGTACTCTAAAAAAAAAAAAATACATGTTCAAGTAAGCTTAAAAGCCCATTTATTATACTTTTTTTCCAAACAAGTATCTGTAATCATTTCATGAGCAGCTGATGACTTGAAACCAAGACCATCTGTTACAGTTATAGTATACACAAAATTATAGATGTTGGGACACGTCTCCATTGTTCTTCCCAGAGAGTATCAACCCTCTTTATTTAAAGGCCAGTATATCCCCAGGCAAATTGAGTTTCCATGCTCAGTTGATTCAGAGCCTATTTCAAGCAAACGCTGCCGACTATGTCAAAATGTATACTGATTTTGTGATATACATAGTTTTCCAAAGGACGGAGTGAGATCACCGTCTCATCCATTTGTGACTTGACTTAGATTTAAAGTTGCCCTCAAGAAATAGCTAGCTGGTATATAAGTGCACTGAAATATTTTACATTGAGATAACTTTCTCCTTATCCTTCAGTTTTCTGATCGTGAGTCGCGAAAATGGTCTTAAAAATTGAAAAAAAAATTCTATTATTGAAAGAATTCATTATATTAGTATAAGGCAAAACAGCCTACTTATAATCAACAAAACCATTTTGAGTACTTTGTTCTCTTTGACATTTTCTAAAAGAATAACTCTCCCTACATTAATCCTATAATAGACAGAAAGAGTATGAAGTGCAAGAAAATACACAAAGTGCCTTATAATTCCTATTTTTCTTTAAAAAAAGATGTCAAAGATAAATCTAAATGTGGTTTAAATATACACTTTGCTTCAAATGTTTAGGAAATGATGCCTAACACAGAGAAAAATAAAGCCATTAATTTTCCATTTGCATTACTTGCCCTTGAACTTTATTTGACATTTCTCATTTGCTTTTGCAATATAAAGTCCAAGATTCCAGTGTAAAGGATGTAAATGTTAGGTTTGGGTTTTGTTTTTGCATCTTTAGGGTAGAGGCACTCACTTTTCTTAATGCCCACTTGATATGGACAATTTAAGTACTAATTTAAGTTGTATGTGGCTCACATCTATTACCTATCCAAACTCCATAGAGCTCTACTTCTGAAGGCTTTTCAAAAATTCTATTTGGACTATTTTACCTGAGAATATATCACCCACCATGCAAAATTTGTGATCTGAATTAATTTTTCTTTTCCTCTCAACTTTTTGTTGGAATACAATTCCTCCCCACCCTTCCACGAAAAGAGAGGAATGAGTACAGATGCGGTATAAGGCGCTCATCTACATGTAACGCAAGACCAAAGTCAGTGGCCTTTGTGGCTTTAATGGAAGCCTGGATTTATCAAATTCACTAGCAATTTAAATTTAAGCATATCATTTTATTCCTTTCTCTCTCTCTCCCAGCTCTCTACCTTATTCTGTCCTTCCCTTCCTTCTCCCTTCAAGCACCCTGAACATTTCCTGTTGTAATAGGGACTGTGTGAGACATGGGAGCCACGGGGTTATCAAAACAGAGGCTTCCCCCACCTCGGGGATCTCGTCATTCACTGAGAAAGATGAACAGTCAATAGATACTCATAGAATCCTACAGTTCTAGGTAAGAGTCAGAGTGAAAATCACAGGGACCAGGAGTGAGTACACCAGGGCATCCCGTTTAGGTGAAGAGTCGAGGAAGGGCTTCTCTGAGGAAGGATGCTTGAGTGTAGCGCATTACTACCAAATGACAATAACAACAAGTTTTGGAGGATATAATATGTGCAGGTTTCTATGCTGAGTTCTAACATTAAAACTGATAATGGCCAAAAAGCAGACCAAAACAAACAAACAAAAAACAACAAAAAAAAGCAAAGCTCTGATTCCTACCCTTAAGGATCTTTATGGTTATACGTGGTTAGTAGCATCTTACTAATGAATCAGTATATTGTTTCTCTAAGCAGAGTTTTTCTAAACACCTTCATATTCATTCTTCTGCTTAACTGTACGTTAAACCTGTGCATTGAGTAGGTAACGGGTAGTCATTTGTCTAATCAATATTGATTTTCTATTCTGTGTCATAACATGTATTCGTCTGGATTCTGGAAATATGATATTGAAGGGGAGTGTGCTGCTGGCTTCCATAATGTACAATCTAGGAGACACACAAGTGGGAGGGCGGTGCATTAGCTAAATTTCCTCTTGGGAATAAGTTCAGGATGGTTTGGAGCACGTGGGAGGTCCACACATTCTTGGCTTGAGGTCAGGAGAGACATCCCGTGAGCCAGTTACCAGAAGACTCATTCTAGAGGAGCAGAAACTGGAGCCCAGGAATGATGGAGGACTTGCCCAGTTTCAAATTATTTAAACATTTTTATCTGAGACAGAAGGAATCAAGTATTATTTACTCAGATCACGACTGTCTTATTGGTATTGTTAATCTAATCTTAAGTTAGGATGATAGTTACATTCCAGTTTACATAGTTTTACAAATTATAAGGCATCTGGAAAGGCAGATTCTTACTTTTTGATGACAGAGTCCCAAAAACAAAAATAAAAGGAACCAAAAAGACCTGTAAACCTAACATCTAGCTTTGAACTTTTTCGCACACCAACTTTCTCCACCGGGGGATTTAATGGTCCCAGCAAGGTACCCGTTTTGAGGAAGATGGAATCAGGATAGGAAGGAGTTTGTGACCGTATTCAGAAATAAAGGCAGACAACTTTCATTTAAAAATTCTTATTTAAGTATCGTCTTTAAGTATAATTTACTTTCTGTAATAGCATAAAAGAAAGCCTGAAATGTGAAAAGGAATTTTGCTCAATGGAGCTTCCTTATGGAGTTTCAGCAAAGAGGGTTAATTTCTTCCAAAGGACTTCATAATATGATAGGAAAAATTATCAGAGATAATGAGAAGAAAATGGCATTGCAATCCTAGAAAAAAAACACCTTATAAGAGATCCAGAAATTCAGCACAATCTGGAGTTAGAATCCCAGTTGGGACTGGCATTTCTGCAATGCATTAAAACGTCCATGATTAGTGCATTAAGCCACAAGGCTGACTTCGTCGATCATTCTCCATCAAAACCCACGTTTTTAAATAACAGTGTACCGCTGGACCCAAATTCAGTGGTTTCCCAGAGACCAATTTTTACTGTCAGATGTTAATAAACCTAGTGTCAGCACAGTCAGATGATTTAGATGTGCCTCGATTGTTAGGATGTTCAGGGTGGTTCATCACCATTGTAAATGACAGAGTTCACAGCAATGATAAATGCTTCCCGTCTGCTGATATACTGGCACATTTAAATTATGTTGCATGACTATCCTGTCTCTTTAAACAAGAAGGAAATTAAGCTTCAAGTTTAATTAAACATTATTTTAAAAATTGGGTTTTGGTCTATAAAATTCACCCTGTGATTCTTCCAAGTTCTTTCCTTGGGAAAATAGATTGCACGTTTCATTGGGATTTGACCTTAATTAATCCTGTACTTTGTGATCCACCCCCTTGCTGAAATAGTCTTATCAAAAGGAATGCAAGCTATGGGCTAAGATAACAATCGGTCATTAACTTCTGTGTGCAATGCTGGCTGTGGTCCACGGGCAAGGAATTCAAAACCCATTGTACGCAGTAATGTCCAGGGCTTAGTGCTCTATGGCCGAGAGACAAAATAAACTATGCAGAACAGCATCTTTACACAGTCTACGTGAATTTACACCAGAGCAAACGGTCTGAAACATTCATAATGCAGTGTGTGCGTTGGCATCCAGTCCTGCCGTGCAGATAACCCGGGAGGTAGGTCATCCCAGCAATGCCAAGTGAAGTAAATAAGGGAAAAATGTTACTTTCCAAATATCACTCTTTTAGTAAGAATGATTTACAAAGCTATGCTATCACTTAACATTGAAAAGAATCTGACTAGCTGTTTTTGCTGTTTTAGATGTTACCCTAGAAAACTAGCTCCTCTTTAAGTGATTGGGCTACTTTCTAAATAAGAGAAGGATTTGAGTTAGTAAATATGTGTGGCCTATTGCTCTGAAATGTATGCAGTCCAGGTAAATATAATACATGTGCAGGGTTATTCATAAAGCAAATGCCTGTAGCATCTGAAATCTATTATACAGTGTAGTTTTTTTTTTTTTTTTCTTGGCCAAAACCAAGAACATAAGTTTTAGCTTTGGGAATCTGAAGAATGGCACATGAAGATTTCTTTACATTTGTGCAATCAACCAGAGAAACATCCTGTAAGCCCCTGGCACAGTGATGATGATCCTATGTTTTTAGTACTCTTTTCAGATTCAAGATGACTGTGTTAATTTTTGAAGACTTTCCATTCATCTAACATTTATTGAACACCTACTATGTGCTGGGTTCTCTTCTAGGTACTTGGAATACAGTAGTGAATCAAATTGTAAAAGAAAACAAAACAAAAACAAAAATAAAAACCCAAACCAGAAACCAGACACAGAACAACAACAACAACATAAAAACCCATCTGCCTTCATGAAACATACACTACAAAGGTACAGATAGACCATGAGACGTGGGCATACAAATTTTGTCATTCATGGGTGTTCAGTGGGAACTGAAGAAACTTATGGGACATTATAATAACATAAATATTGCTCTTATATTTTAGTTACTGGGAGATACTGATGCTTGACATATCATTCCACCTTCTTTGACTCCTTCCATTCTAGTCTCCACGGAAATGGTTTTAGTCTACATCATTGTAGTAGCCTCCCGATCAGGTACCACCTAACCCTTTCTTAATTCAAACTCACTTAGAAAATTAATTTAATTAAAGAGTTAATTATTCATTGATGACTATACACAAGACAGTTCTGAATTAATCTTCTTAAAATACCCTTCCTATCATGGCAGCTGTGAGGTAAGTGGTTGCCTGCTGCCTTGGGATTCAAACTAATCTGCTAAATTTAGGATTCATGCCCCTTCATAATTGCACCCATGTGGTCGGTCTTTCCAAACTCTTACCCTCCACCTCCCACATCATATTGTCTATAACAGTAAGACCATCCTTTCTTTCATTAGCTCCTTTCCCCATGCTTAGATCCACCTCCAGTAATCCTACCACAGAAGCCCTCACTGGCTGATCAGAGGACTTCGGTTCTTTGTACTTGCTATCCTTCTGCTTGGGGTGGTCTGACAGATATTCTCCCAGATCATTCTTTTCAAGTGTGGGCCCAGATGTCACGTTCAGAGAGGCTTGGGCCTCAGGCTCACATCCATTTAATTAGCTACCGTCTCTGTGATAGGGAAGGGCAAAGAAGGAGGTGAGAAGAGAAACTAGAAATGTGTGCAAAGAAATGAAATTTTTCCCTCTCCTCCCCAATGGGATAATCAGTAGAAACTCCTTATCTGGAAATGTGAGGAATAAGAATTCCTTCAAATCTTGGATTTATTAATATCCTAGGATAAGAAAACTGTGACTTTTGAGTTTGGCCTACTCAAAATCTGTGAGACAAATTTCTCAGTTAACAGTTAAGAAGATTAAAAAAGTCTCATCCAATATTTATCTGTAATGTTTAAACTAAAAATACTAACCTAAGAAACAGAGCTATACACACGTGGTCAACTGATTTTCAACAAAGGTGTGGAGGTAATCCAATGGGGAAAGAATACTTTTTTCAATAGGGTGCTAGAAAAATTGTATACCCTTATGGAAAAATATATATATACATATATGCCCTAACCATAATGGATAAGCAAAAATTAACTCAAAGTAGAGTATAGAAATTAAAAAAATAAAAATTTAAATTATAAAACTTCTGGAAGGAAATATAGAGAATCTTCACAACTGTGTGATAGGTAAATATTTTCTTGGGACACAAAAGGAAGAAGCCATAAAGGAAAAGAAATTAGACTTTGTCAAAGTTAACATTCAACAAAACTAATCATTAAGATAATTGAAAGTTAAGGGCACCTAGGTGGTTCAGTGGGTTAAAGCTTCTGCCTTTGGCTTAGGTCATAATCCCAGGGTCCTGGGATGGAGACCCACAGCGGGCTCTCTGCTCCATGGGGAGCCCGTTTCTCTTCCTCTCTCTCTGCCTGCCTCTCTGCCTACTTGTGATCTCTGTCAGTCAAATAAATAAACAAAATCTTTTTTTAAAAAGTTGAAAGTTAAGCCCATAACCAAGGACTAGTATTCAGTAGACTATATAACAAATGCTTTTTTTTAAAAAAAATATTTTATTTATTTATTTGACAGAGAGAGACAGCGAGAGAGGGAACACAAGCAGGGGGAGTGGGAGAGGGAGAAGCAGGCTTTCTGCTGAGCAGGGAGCCCAGTGGGGGGCACGATCTCAGGACCCCGGGACCATGACTCCACCTGAAGGCAAACGCTTAACAACTGAGCCACCCAGGTGCCCCACAAATGCTTTTAACTTACTAATAAGAGACAAAGAATTAAAAAAGAAAAAGGGAACAAAAGATGTGAATGGACACTTGCAAATATACAAATAGCCAGTGAACACAAGAAAAAAAAAAACCCAAACCCTCAATATCATTAGTCATCAGAGAGAAACAAATTAAAGCCATAATGAAATACCACTGGATAATTATTAGAATGGCTAAAATGAAAAAGATTAACCAAGTACTGAAGACAAATACTATAGGATCTCACTTATATGTGGAATCTAAAACAAACAAACAAACAAATTAAGCTCAAGGATACAGAAGAGATTCGTGGTTGTCAGAGGTGCAGGTGGGGAATGGTGAAATGGGCAAAGGGTTGAAAGGTACAAACTTCTGGTAATAACATAAATAAACCAGGGGGATGTGATGTACAGCATGGTAGCTACAGTTAATAATATTGTATTGCACATTTGAATGTCGCTAAAAGAGTAAATCTTAGAAATTGTCTTCACAAGAAAAAAATATTCTGTGGCTAAGCATGATGGTGGATGTCATCAAGACTTATGGTGGCAGACATTTTGAATTTATACAAATACTTGAATCATTATGTCGTGTACTTGAAACTAATGTAATGTTGTAGGTCTATTATACCTTAAAAAAAAAAAAGTTAACAAAAAGACTAACCGTACCAAGTGCTGGTAAGATGTGAAACACCTGGAACTCTTACAGAATGCAGGCAGGAAAGCAAAGTGGTACAACTACTTCAGAAAACAAATCACCAGTTTCTTATAGAATTGACTTAGACTTACTATATGACTCAATAACTCCACCTCTAGGTATACCATACAGAAGTGAAAACATATGTCCTTATAAAGACTTCTACACAAAGGATCATAGCAGCTCTATTCACAATAGTTTAAACTGGAAACACAGACTATCCATCAGCCAGTAAAAGGGTAAACAAATTATGTTATATGTTCAGTGGAATAATACTCAGCAATGAAAAGGAATGAGATACTGACATACAACTCCGGACACAGAAGTATAAAAACAGTATAAGTCCATTTTCATAATAGTTTAGAAAAGGACCATCCATTGTGACAGAAGGCAGATCAATGGCTGTCTGCACAGAGAGAAGGCTGGAATTCACCAGAAGGATCAAATGAAAACATTTTTGGGGAGGATGAAATGTGCTACTCCTTGACTGTGGTAGTGGTTATATGGTGTACAAATGTGCCAAAATTCACTGAAATATACACTTAAATGAGTAAATTTTATTGTATGTAAAGTATACCTCAATAAATTTGAATAAAGCATTTTTAGACAATACAAACCTGAGTTTGTTTTGCCATTTGTGGTTTAAAAATTTCTTCACATTCCTTATTTTCTACCTTAGACGTGTGGGGCTAAATATGAAAAGGTATTGTTTTGTTGCCATTTTGCTGCATCTATCCTCCTGGAGGTGCTTACGTACCGTGTCCTGACTTTGCAAAGATGACGACGACGACGATGATGATGATGATGATGAAGAAGAAGAAGAAGAAGAAGAAGAACCCACATACTGTTAAGAGCCTCACCTCATGGGGTTATATTGAGGATAAAGTTTGATAGTAGATACAACATACTTAGGGTAATACCTAGCAATTAGTAAATACAAAATTCAAAATGGCGACTACCTTTATTAATCTGATGTCACTCATTATACTTCAGTATCTTTATTGGTCACATTAAGGTAAAAGTAAGATCTAAAAAAAAAGGTTAAATTAAAATGTACCTTTCAAGGTTGTTAGGCGCATCAAATGAATTCAAGTAAATTATTTGTGTGAAATCACGAGCATTAGTAGCCCCCATGGGGCCATGGCGAGTGGGAATGTGGGATGGATGTCATCATGGCCCAGGCAGAAAAGCCTTTTCATGTAGTAGGAACACTTGACAGTGCTCACGAGGTCTGTTCCCCAGCTGAGAAGTCTACATTAGGACAGTAAGGGCTCTGCTGGCCAATCGTTCACTTTGTGCCAACACAACTGATTCCCAAACTTGAAGTCTTTCTCCAGAAAAAACCTAGAAACTTGTATCTTGATCCCAGATATCCTTTGTACTATATATTGGCTGAATTGAAAGTAAACCAAAGTGGAAACAACTTCAACCAAGACTGAGTCCTTTCTTTTTAGTCCTTTGTAAGATGGTCCAGCTCAAGACCTAATGTCTTCTTTCTTGGCTTCCTGATCTCGGTGTCCATCATTTTGTACAGTTTTGTCTCCTCATTCTCTGTCTGTGGAGAACCTACTCTCAGGAACATGAGAACATAATTTAATTGCTGCTGCTCTGGATTTTCTTGGCTTAATGTGTTGTGCGGTAATTTAATTACTAGTGTCAAGCGGGTAGAAGCCTTCCTTGGTCTACTCATTCACTTAGGAGGAGAAAGAAGAAACTGAATTTTTGGGTCTACCTTAAATGGTGCGTGGCTTTGCAACAATTTCCAAATAAGGCTCTTATTCATTATAGAAACAAAGAAAGCACAACCTCTATGATTTAGAAGAAGAAGAAAAAGAAGAAAAAGACCCCAATTTAGAAACACATGGTTATTTAGTTCTAAAAGAAAGGCAATACAAATACCTTTATAATAATGTAAAACTATTTCCATAGATCACATCCCTAATTACTTTTATGAGTTTAAAAGCTTGCTTTACTCAGGATAGGTGTTATGACAAGGATAGAATAAACCACGGTTCTTTATAAAGTCTGATTCTGTGACTAAAATACCATACAATACAATATGGTAATATTGTAGACTTTCCAGTAAATATTTCTTGGAATGAAAAACTAAATCCTACTACACAAGCAATAAGCATTTAAAAAAACCCTATAATAGGGACGCCTGGGTGGCTCAGTTGGTTAAGCAGCTGCCTTCGGCTCAGGTCATGATCCCAGCGTCCTGGGATCGAGTCCCACATCGGGCTCCTTGCTTGGCAGGGAGCCTGCTTCTCCCTCTGCCTCTGCCTGCCTCTCTGTCTGCCTGTGCTCGCTCTCTCTAATAAATAAATAAAATCTTAAAAAAAAACCCAACCCTATAATATATAAAGAAAATTTCCCACCCCTTGAATTCTTTCACCATAGCTTTACAGCTCCCCATTATACTTTTTCCCTGAACTATTAAAATCAGAATAGGCATCTTCTCTTCTTGTGGATACATTCTCTCCCTGGTTTTCTCTCTTGCTTATTTTCTAACACATGTAATTATAATTAACAAAAGGACATAAAAGTTTGGTGATGTAAAAAATGTACTTTTAATTATCACAATGAGCAAAAAGCACTTAAATGTGGATGGTGACCAGATACCTTGTTTAAGCTTAAATGCATTCATTTCTGTGCTTAACAAAGCAGAGGCACACTGGGTTCTATAGAGCAATCAGAAATGCTTCAGGCTGCCACAGTGCTGGAGTATAAATTTCAAATATGGACTTCGTCAGTCCTCCTTTATTTTAACTGCAGAATGAACTGCAAGTCTTAATGCCAGCTGACAACTAGACGGTACTCACCCACCAAGTGTCATCCTCTGTCAACATGTCACATACAAAAACTAGTAGGTCGCATAATTCAGGTCTGTACACTCATGCTGAAGCTCCTGTTTCTAGCACTTGTGATTATGCTATAGAAGATACTGGGTTTTTTCTCTTTGCAACTCTGATTTTGAGACAGGTCCAGGGTTAACAGAAAAAAAAAAAAAAGAGGTTACCATGTCTATGCAAGGTTTTGTTCAATGAACCTGGAATGGAAAAAAAAAAATGTGTGACCTTCAAGTAAGAAAGATATTTAACAAGGAGTACTGGGTGCAAAAGATACATTTAAGCATCCAACGTGGGAAGCAATAAAGAAATCTGGGATCCAAAGCTGACCTATGGCTATATTTCTTACATAATCTCTTGAGGGAGTAAGAAAATTCCAGATGCTGAAGAAAATGGGTGCACTGTTAGTGTCTATTAGTAACAGAGAATGAATACAGTGTATTCTCAACTGCTACAATATTTAACTTCATTCCTTCCAGAAAGTTTTGTTGAGTGCCTACTATGATTTGCACCTTGTCCAGGGTTCTGAGTCAACAGCAGAAAAGAGCACTCTCCTCATGCAGGTTACATCCTATTGGGGGCAGAAGGTTGTCAACAAGTGGTTAAGTGTGTACTTGTTATGAGGCTATGTACCATTTAGCCAAATAAGACAGAGAAAAGCAGAGTAAGGAAACAGGGAGGAAGGTCAGGGGAACAGCTCATAGAAAGGCTTCGAGACCTGGGTGGCTCAGTGGGTTAAGCGTCTGCCTTCGGCTCAGGTCATGATCTCAGGGTCCTGGGATCGAGTCCCGCATCAGGCTCTCTGCTCAGTGGGGAGCCTGCTTCCTCCTCTCTCTCTACCTGCCTCTCTGCCTACTTGTGATCTCTCTCCGTCAAGTAAATAAATAAATTCTTAAAAAAAAGAAAAAGTCTTCGAGACCAGCAAGGATCGGCATGCCCACAGGACCCCGCGGAGGCACTGTACCAGAAAGACGTAGACTGAGAAGGAGATCTGAAGTGCATGAGTTCAGAGGTTATGGGTGGGAGTGTGGTCTACCTTGAGGACCACCGTGCCAGCGTTCACTCTGAATGAGATAGC
>ML103845.1:163347-183609 GCA_003697995.1 Taxidea taxus jeffersonii | reverse complement strand
AAAAAAAAAAAGAAAAAAACTGAGTCAAAACTTGGTTCTTTAAAAGGACTAATAAAGGGGCGCCTGGGTGGCTCAGTGGGTTAAAGCCTCTGCCTCCAGCTCAGGTCATGATCTCGGGGTCCTGGGATCGAGTCCCACATCAGGCTCTCTGCTCAACGGGGAGCCTGCTTCCCCCTCTCTCTCTGCCTGCCTCTCTGCCTGCTTGTGATCTCTGTCAAAAAATAAATAAATAAAATCTTAAAAAAAAAAAAAGGATTGATAAAATTCTGAGGGCACCTGGCAGGATCAGTTGGATCATGTGACTCTTAATCTTGGAGTATTTTGTTTTGTTTTTTTAAGATTTTATGTTTGTTTGTTTGTTTGTTTTTGAGAGTGAAAAAGAGATAACACAAGCTCAGGGGGAGGGGTGGGGAAGGGCAGAGGGAGAGAGAGAAGCAGAGTCCCCATGCAGGGCTCAATCCCAGGATCCCAGAACCATGACCGAGCTGAAGGCAGAGCTCAACTAAGTGAGCCACCCAGGTTCCCTTGATCTTGAGGTTTTAAGTTTGGGTGTAGAGATTACTTAAAATATAAAATCTTTTTAAAAAAAATTTGATAAAACTCTGGAAGGACTGTTAATTTTGTTGTTGTTGTTGTTGTTGTTAATTATTTTAAAAAGATAAGGCACACATTCTGACTTTAGGAATGAAAACACATGACATTCTTATTTACTGCAAAAGCTCTAAAAATATAATAAGAGGGGTTCCTGGGTGGCTCAGTGGGTTAGCCTCTGCCTTCAGCTCAGGTCATGGTCTCAGGATCCTGGGATCGAGCCCCACATCAGGCTCTCTGCTCAGCGGGGAGCCTGCTTCCCCCTCTCTCTCTGCCTGCTGCTCTGCCTACTTGTGATCTCTCTCTCTCTCTCTGTCAAATAAATAAATAAAATCCTTTAAAAAAACTGATAAAAAATAAAAATATAATAAGAGAACCTCATACTTGTTAGAATGACTACTGTCAAAAAGACAAGACATAACGAATGTTGGTGAGAATGTAGAGAAAAGGGAACCCTCATGCACTACTGGCAGGAATGGAAATTGATGCAGCAACTGTGGAAAACGGTATGAAGGTTCCTCAAAAATTTGCAAATAGAACTACCATATGATATAGCAATTCCACTTCTAGGTATATATCCAAAGGAAACAAAACCATTATCTCTGAGAAATATCTGCAGCATTATTCATGATAGCCAAGACATGGAAACAACCTAAGTGTCACAGATGGATGAATGGATAAAGAACATGGGATACGTATATATGTATAAAATGGAATTATATTCAGCCATAAAAAAAAAGAAGGAAATCCTGTCATTTGCAACAACATAGATGGACCTTGAGGGCATTTTGCTAAGTGAAATAAGTCAGATAAAGAAAATACTGTATGATCTTACATGTGTAATCTAGAAAAGTCAAACTTAAGAGAAACAGAATAGAATGATGTTGGCCAGGGGCCAGGAGCGGGGAGAGAAATGGGGAGATGTTGGTCAAAGGATACAAACTTTCAGTCCTAAGAGGAGTAAGTTCCAGGTATCCAATGTGCAACGTGGTGAACATAGTTAACAATACCATGTTGTATCCATGAAAGTGGCTCTAAGACTGGAACTTTAGGGGCACCTGGGAGACTCAGTCGGTTAAGCAGCTGCCTGTGGCTCAGGTTATGATCCCAGGATGCTGGGATCTGGAGCTCCCTGCTCAGTGGGGAGTCTGCTTTTCCTTCTCCCTCTACCCCTCCCCATACTCATACTCTCTCTCTCTCTCTCTCAAATAAATAAAATAAAATAAAAAGTAGAACTTTAATGTTTCCACCATACCACCCCCACCACCAACCTAAAGGTAATTATGTGAGGTGAAGGATGTAACTAACGTCATTGTCATAAACATTTTGCAATATATATATTATATATATATATAAAATCATCACATTGATTTTATATATATATAAATGTTATATATATAACATTTATATATATATAAAGTTATATATATTTATATATATATATAAAGTTATATATATATATATATAACTTACATGATGTTATATGTCAATTATAAAGCTGAAAAAAAAGGTGATGTAAATCCTTACCCTGATAAATTTGAAATTTATATAAAAATGAAAAATTTCCTACAAAATCACAACATACCAATAATATCTGAGGATGGAAACAATTTGAAAAGTTACATACATATTTTTAATCAACTCTAGGTAAGACCTTGTCACCAAAGAAAAAACCTAGGGTGGAGTACTATTAATATAACAGCAGCTGCAGACTTAAAATATAAACACTGAGCCATAACGCTACTCACCTCAGTCCCAGAGGATTCTGATAAAACAGTAGCAAAGGAGAAGCGCCCAGGTAGCTCTGTGGGTTAAGCCTTTGCCTTCAGCAGGGGTCATGATCTCAGGGTCATGGGATTGAGCCCCACAATGAGCCCCTCCTCAGGCTCTCTGCTCAGTGGCAAGCCTGCTTCCCTCTCTCTCTGCATGCTTGTTTTCTCTCTCTGTGTCAAGTGAATAAATAAAATCTTTTAAAAAACAAAAACAAGGGCGCCTGGGTGGCTCAGTGGGTTAAGCCGCTGCCTTCGGCTCAGGTCATGATCTCCGGGTCCTGGGATCGAGTCCCACATCGGGCTCTCTGCTCAGCAGGGAGCCTGCCTCCCCCTCTTTCTCTCTGCCTGCCTCTCTGCCTACTTGTGATCTCTCTGTCAAATAAAAAATAAAATCTTAAAAAATAATAAAAATAAAAAATAAATGAAAAACAAAAAAAAAAAACAGCAGAAGGAGGCCCAAGATTCCCAATGGCCACTGACTTTGCTAAGTCCCAAAATCTAAAATGTGGAGGATGAAGTCATGTTCCTCTTTCTTTCTTTCTTTCTTTCTCTTTCTTTCTTTCCGTCCTTCCTTCCTTCCTTCTCTCTCTTTCTCTCTCTCTCTCTCTCTCTCTCTCTCTCTCTCTCTCTTTCTTTCTTTCTTTCTGATTTTATTTATTTATTTGACACACAGGCTTCCTGATGATCAGGGTACCTGATGTGGCGCTCTATCCCAGAACCCTGGCTGGGATCATGACCAGAGCCACTCAGGCGCCCCATGTTCCTCTTTCTGACAGCAGATGGAGCCATTGAGACGCGTACAACGGGTCTGCCGCAAAGGTACCTTGGACCTTCTTTGATCATTTAACCGTCCAATGTAAGGGGTTCTGGGTGATTGAAATTGGCAGAGTTCCTGGCTCTAATGTGCCAGACCTAGTAGGAATTTTCAATCCTGGTAGGTCCACCTCCCAGGCACCCAAAAGCTGGGATACATTGTACATCCTGCAGAGAAGCAAGGGTTTTGTTTCAAGATCTGCACCTCAAGAGAACTTAAAAGTGAAGCTACCCCAGAGCATGTCTTGCTCCTATCAGGAGAGACATGTACATGATGTTCATCCGAAGCCTGTCCACAAGCAGGAAAGGAGTCAGCAGAGAGGCCAAACAGCCAGGTGAAAATACTTTTTTTTGTTTGTTTGTTTTTTAAGAGAGAGGGAGAGAAAGAGAGCACAAGGGTGGGGGGACCAGAAGCAGAGGGAGAAGCAGGTTCCCCACTGAGCAGGGAACCCAATGCAGGGCTCAGGACTTGATCCCAGAACCCTGAGATCATGACCTGAGCAGAAGTCAGACTAAGCCACCAAGGCACTCTTTTTATTACAGAGAAATTACAGAGAAATGTTCCCACCACACCATCCCCCATCCCAGGGGTGCTGCAAACCACCCCTGGGATGAGGACAAAATTATACAGAAGAGAGTGAAAATATCTGCTTTAAGAGAAGAAAAATCATCTTCTGATCAAAACCCCTGTGTTTGGGGCCAGCTGGGTGGCTCAGTCGTAGGGCGTCTGCCTTCGGCTCAGGTCATGATCCCAGGGTCCTGGAATGGAGCCCCACATCAGGCTCCCTCTTCAGTGGGAGGCCTGCTTCTCCCTCTCTCTCCCCCTGTTTGAGTTCCCTCTCTTGCTGTGTCTCTGTCAAATAAATAAAATCTTGGAAAAACAACAACAACAACAACAACAAAACACCTGTGTTTGTGCTGGTTAGAATTCAAGATCTATGTATCTAAAGGACACTTTCGGGTTTTGGGTTTTTTTTTTTTTAAGATTTTATTTTTTGACAGAGACAGAGACAGCAAGAGAGGGAGCACAAGCAGAGGGAGTGGGAGAGGGAGAAGCAGGCTTCCCTCTGAGGAGGGAGCCCCATGTGGGGCTCCATCTCAGGACCCTGGGATCATGACCTGGGATCATGACCTGAGCTGAAGGCAGATGCTTAACAACTGAGCCACCCAGGCGCTCCTTATTTCGGTTCATTTTTATAATGCACTTTGTCACTTCATTCGTTATTAACAGAATGGTGGGATGTGGTCTGCTTTTAGCAACACCCTTACCCGACACACACACAATATTGGTAAAAGTTAAACATTATTTTCTGACCATGGAGGGGGTGGGGGGGAATCATAGTTCTGTGGTACTGACTAGAAACACAATATCCATAATATTTTTTTTAAAAAGATTTTATTTATTTATTTGTCAGAGAGAGAAGGAGAGAGAGTGAACGAGCACAGGCAGACAGAGTGGCAGGCAGAGGCAGAGGGAGAAGCAGGCTCCCTGCCGAGAAAGGAGCCCGATGTGGGACTCGATCCCAGGACGCTGGGATCATGACCTGAGCTGAAGGCAGCTGCTTAACCAACTGAGCCACCCAGGTGTCCCCATAGTATTTTTTTTAAGCAGTAGAGTTATTTGATACTGAACACTTTCTAGTGGTGAGTCCAGAAAATTTTTTAAAAACTAGACCATCTTTTCACTTGTAACACTCTGTGTAGTGACTATCATGACTCCCCATTATACAGACTGGCATCCATAAGAAGAAATCTTAGAAAACCTGAACGTTTGACTTAAGTCACAAGCTACGAAGTAGAGAAACGGAAGCCAGATCTGACTGTTAAAAATTATGCTGTACAAATTCATTCTCTGAGATGACCTCTAAAATGTGTGTTTGGAAGTCAGGAAATGGGTGGTGTGGGCACTATCTTGTCTAGATTAGGGACACAATACCGCATGATCTCATCGCAACTGCCTCTGCGATTAGTACACTCTGCTAGGAATTCGCTTTCTTAGAAATGAAAAGGGCTTGTCCATTCTTCCAAAGCCATCTTCCAGCAGCTGAAAATATATTCCCCTTTTCTAATCCTAGGACCAAACAGAGAAGGTACCCTGAAAACTAAGTTTTGGGTTTTTTTGTTTGTTTGTTTGTTTTTTTAAAGATTTTATTTATTTATTTGTCAGAGAGAGAGGGAGAGAGAGCAAATGAGCACAGGCAGACAGAGTGGCAGGCAGAGGCAGAGGGAGAAGCAGGCTCCCTGCCGAGCAAGGAGCCCGATGTGGGACTCGATCCCAGGACGCTGGGATCATGACCTGAGCCGAAGGCAGCCGCTTAACCAACTGAGCCACCCAGGCGTCCTGAAAACTAAGTTTTAATAACTTACAACCAGGGGCTCCTGAGTGGCTCAGTGGGTTAAATCATCTGCCTTTGGCTCTGGTCATGATCCCAGGGTCCTGGGATTGAGCCCCACATCAGGCTCTCTGCTCAGTGGGGAGTCTGTTTCTCCCTCTCCTTCTGCCGCATTCTCTCAAATAAATAAATAAAATCTTTTTTAAAAAACCCTATGAATAAAAAAAATAAAAACTTACAACCACAATAAACTGAATATTGTTTTATTTTATTTTGTTTTAAGATTTTTTTTATTTATCTATTTGTTAGAGAGAGAGAGCACAGGCAGACAGAGAGGCAGGCAGAGGCAGAGGGAGAAGCAGGCTTCCCGCCAAGCAAGGAGCCCGATGTGGGACTCGATCCCAGGACGCTGGGATCATGACCAGGGCCGAAGGCAGCCGTGTAACCAACTGAGCCACCCAGGCGTCCCTGAATATTGTTTTAAATATAAGGAAATGTAGGGGCGCCTGGGTGGCTCAGGCCTCAGGACATGATCCCAGGGTCCTGGGATGGAGCCCCACATCGGGCTCTCTGTTCCGCAGAGCCTGCTTCCTCCTCCTCTCTCTCTGCCTGCCTCTCTGCCTACTTGTGATCTCTGCCTGTCAAATAAATAAATATATAAATCTTTAAAAAAAAAAGAAAAATATATATATGGAAATGTAAAGCATTTAAAAGCCTCACTCAGCTGCTAAATTCAAGTTCAGGTTTGAAGAATCCACCTGCTGAAGAATCCTGGGCCATGTAGCTATCAATCGTCCCAGGGCACTAGCTCCTCGCAGATGGGGGGAACAGCAGTGTAAGCTGCTGAGCATTTTCTGGGCACACCCTGCAGCTCTTCATGTTTGCTCTTCGGCAAGATGAATGGCCAGTTCTTAACCCGGTCATTGTAACTGCAGTCAAAGGTGATGGATTACCGGCTGGTCCTCATGATGTTCTGACACGGGGGCACAGCCTATACAGAACTCCCTTTCCTGGACCATGCCAGTTCAGGAATTCTATTCCTGTTGAAGATACGGAAAAAAGGCAAAATTAAAGCTATGGAGGAAAAAAACAACAGCTCAAAGAATGAGATACCAGTACAATTCAGCTTGTGAATTTAGGGAAAATTTCTTGGCCAAGAACAGTTTCCCTGACCTGAATCATTTGACTCAGCTAAAAATCATTTCTCTCTGAAAGGCACTGGAAGCATGAGACTTCACAACTGAATGATGATTAACAACCTTACATAACCTAGGATAGCTTCAGCTGGGTATCTGAAAAATATAAAACGTAAGAATTTTTTTTTAAAGACAGAGAGAGTTCAAGTTGGGAGGGGCATAGGGAAAAGGAGAGTGAGAATCTCAATGTGGGGCTCAATCCCTCGACTTTGAGATCATGACCTGAGCAGAAATCCAGAGTGAGATACTTAACCGGCTGAGCCACGCAGGCACCCTAAATGTAAAAATCTTGATATGAAAATAGGAATGAAGGATTAATGTTGTTCTGAATACAAAAGAGAGTGGGAAATAGAGCTGACAAAGATCTAGACTTTATTGGCCCTAATTCTCATTCTAGAGGGGAAAAAAACACAAAGAAAAAAAATGTTCAGTCTTTTGGAATTAATAAAGAAATGAAAGGCAGTCTCAAAACTGAGAAGCAGAACCTTCCAGCTTGGACTGGGGCTGACTAGCTTGCATCGGGTCAGCCCTCAGCTGAGAGCTGGGGAAGCAGGATAAACAAAAACGACTACTTGAAAGGGGCGCCTGGGTGGCTCAGTGCGTTGAAGCCTTTGCCTTCGGCTCGGTCATAATCCCAGGGCCCTGGGCAGGTCATGATCGCAGGGCCCTGGGATCAAGCCCCTTATCGGGCTCTCTGCTCAGCAGGGAGCCTGCCTCCCTCTCTCTCTGTGCCTGCCTCTCTGCCTACTTGTGATTTCTGTCAAATAAATAAATAAAATCTTAAAAAAAACAACAACAACTACTTGAAAGCATCCAGTGCAGTAAGGAATTGAAGAGGTCAAGGTCTTAGAGAGAAGGGAAATGTGGACACGGCATTTGCCAACTCTGAGCAGCGCCGGAAAGACCGGGTATCCACACAGAAAGCGGCAATACAGAGGCAATACGGAGGCTGGTAAGCTGACGAGTTTCGGGAACCTCACAGGCGATGAGGGGGAAACAATGTAGGACCCACCTGGAACTGCCCTAGGAATACTGGAGGGCTAAAAATAGACTCTGACCTCATAAAGACTGACAGATGCAAAAGTAAAATTTTCTCTGGAAAAAGGTAAGACAAGTAAGCACATTTCTACTTTTAAAATTTCTTATTTTTTAAAGATTTTATGTATTTATTTGACAGAGGGAGAGAGAGCAAAAGCAGGGGGAGCAGCAGGCAGAGGGAGAGAGAGAAGCAGGCTCTGAGCAGGGAGCCTGACTCGGGACTTGATCCCAAGACCCTCAGATCATGACCCGAACCGAAGGCAGACATTCAACCAACTGAGCCCCCCAGGCACCCTATAACTTTTTAAAAATAAACTTAATCTTTGGAATAGTAGCAGATTTCAATTGCGAACATAGTGCAGAGAGTTCCTGTATACACTACATACCCAGTTTCCCTACTATTAACATGGTACATCAGTATGGTACACGAGTCACAACTAATGACCTGATAATGATACATTATTATTGATGAAAGCTTATACTTAATTCAAATTTCCTTATTTTATAACCTAATGTTCTTTTTCTGTTCCAGATTTAACCAGGATACCACATTACATTCAGTCATCAGGTCTCCTTGAACTTCCTCAGGCTGTGATAGTTTCTCAGACTTCCCTTGTTCTTTTTTTTTTTAAAAGATTTTATTTATTGGGGTGCCTGGGTGGCTCAGTGGGTTAAAGCCTCTGCCTTCGGCTCAGGTCATGATCCCAGTGTCCTGGGATCGAGCCCCGCATCAGGCTCTCTGCTCAGCGGGGAGCCTGCTTCTCTTCCTCTCTCTCTCTGCCTGCCTCTCTGCCTACTTGTGATCTCTGTCTGTTAAAATGAATAAAATAAAATCTTAAAAAAAAAAAAGATTTTATTTATTTATTTGACAGATAGAAATCACAAGTAGGCAGAGAGGCAGGCAGAGAGAGAGGCAGAAGCAGGCTCCCCGCTGAGCAGAGAGCCCGATGTGGAGCTCGATCCCAGGACCCTGGGATCATGACCCGAGCCAAAGGCAGAGGCTTTAACCCACTGAGCCACCCAGGCGCCCTGACTTCCCTTGTTCTTGATGACCTTGAAGGAGGAATATTGGTCAAGTATTTTGTAGAAGGTCCCTGTGTTGAATGTGATATATTTCTCATGATAAATTAGTTTGTGGGTTTTTCAGGGCAAAACCAGGGGTAAAGGGCCATTATCATCACATCACATCAAGGGTACATACTATCAATAGGCTCATCGTTCTTGATCTTGGCCTTGAGCCCCTGGCTGAGGTAATGTTTGTTGGTTTCTCCACTATAAAGTTACTCTTTTATCCTCCTTTGTATTGTACTCTTTGGAAAGAAGTCACTATTCCCAGCCTCATTTAAGGAATGGGGAGCTATGCTCCAACTTAAGTTTGTATACATAATATCTAGTATTCAACTGACAATATTAGACATACAAAAAGATAAGAGCTTACCTAAAACAGAAAATAAGATAAAACCCAGGTCCAGAGGCTAGAGTTATTAAAATCAGACTTAAACTACCTATTATTAAGATCCTTAAGAATATAAGTAATAAGATGAAAATTTTCAGCAGAGTCCTAGAAACTAAAAAAAAAAAAAATTAGAATTGAAAAATAAAGTAACAAATTAAGAACTTTTTAAATACTGTGCTCAACAACCCCACACCAAGAGTTGCATTCTCTAAGGACTGATCCAGCCAGGTGCCCCACAAATTAAGAATTTATTTAATTTATTTTTTATAAAGATTTAATTTATTTATTTGACAGAGAGAGAGGACACAAGAGGGGGGAGAATGAGAAGCAGAAGCACTCTCCACAGGACCTTGGGATCATGACCTGAATCAAAAGCAGATGCTTAACCGACTGAGCCACCCAGGCACCCCACAAATTAAGAATTCAATAGGTGAATTTCACAACAGATTAAACACAGCTGAATAAGAAATTAGTTAGGGCACCTGGTTGGCTCAGTGGGTAGAACATCCGAGTTGATCTGGGGGTTATGAGTTCAAGCCCCATGTTGGGCATAGAGATTACCTAAAAAAAAGGAAAAAAGAAAGAAAGAAAAGAAAAGAAAAGAAAAAAGTCAACTTAAAGATCGGTAAGAAGAAAATATCTGTACAGAATAAGAGAAGGACAAAGATAGGAAATGCAGGAAAGACCCTAAGTGGCATATGCAGGTCACTACAAGAAGGTCCAACATAGATAATTGAGTCCCCGAGGGAGAATTTAAAAAGAAGAAAGTAGAAGACACTTTTGAAGATATAATGGCCAAGATTTTCCAAAACTGAGGAATGACGTCAAGACACAGAATCACACCCATGGGATTACAAAACAAACAAAAAGGAAACAAAATGATGAGAATATCTTGAAACAATTAGAGAACAGAAAAATAGGAAGCAAAAGTACAGAAGAACATGAAGGGTAAAGATTATGTAGAGAATGGTGGCTTTTAACAATTTCATATAATAGTTCAGGAAATTGATATTTTCTGCTTTTTACTGAGTATTATTTTTCAGTGAGTAGCAGTGGAAGAAGACTCTCAATGCTGCTGTAATTATCAGTACCAAATAGGCATGAAAAAATAAAATATTGGGCGCCTGAGTGGCTCAGTTGGTTGCACAACTGCCTTCAGCTCAGGTCATGATCCCGGAGTGCGGACTCCTGGCTCCATGGGGAGTCTGCTTCTCTCTCTGACCTTCTCCCCTCTCATGCTCTCTCTCTCTCAAATAAATTTTTAAAATCTTTAAAAATTTTTTAAAAATATGGGGCACCTGGGTGGCTCAGTGCGTTGAAGCCTCTGCCTTCGGCTCAGGTCATGATCCCAGGATCCTGGGATCGAGCCCCGTATCAGGCTCTCTGCTCAGCAGGGAGACTGCTTCCCCCAAGACTGCCTACTTGTGATCTCTGCCTGTCAAATAAATAAATAAAATCTTTTCTAAAATTTTTTCAATAAGGGCACCTGGGTGGCTCAGTGGGTTAAAGCCTCTGCCTTCAGCTCAGGTCATGATCTCAGGATCCTGGGATCGAGCCCCGCATCGGGCTCTCTGCTCCGTGGTGAGCCTGCTTCCTCCTCTCTCCCTCTCTGCCTGCCTCTCTGCCTACTTGTGATCTCTGTCAAGTAAATAAATAAAATCTTTAAAAAAATTTTTTTTAATAAAATAAAATATTAAAATTAAACATCAGAAACTAATATAACTGTTAAATTGACTGAAATTAAATTAAAACCTTTAAAAAATGAAACATCAGATACATTTAATAATTTCTTTCTTCCTTCCTTCCTTTTTTCTTTCTTTCTTTCTGAGAGAGAGAGAGAGAGAGAACATGTGCATGTGTGAGAGGGGAGGGGGTGGCCAGAGGGAGAGAAAGAATCCCAAGCAGGCTCCATGCCCAGCATAGAGCCTGATACAGGGTTGATCTCACGACTCTGAGATCATGACCCGAGCCAAAATCAAAACTTAGATGCTTAACCGACTGAGCCACCCAAGTGCCCCCCTTTGAGAGATCTCTGTGTCCCTCTCACTGCCAGCCCCCTCCTCCCTCCACACACACACTGCTGTTGGGCAGAGACTTTAAAAGCCTAAGTATAATTAAAAGAAAGAGGCATATAGGTAATATCAAACAATCGGTCCAAAGGAAAAAAGAATTATTACTTCTGTCAATGTTCTAACTAGATTGCAATCACTCTGAACATACATTAAGTTTTATCCTATATAGGGCATTTCAGATTTTGACTCCCATGCTTAACAGACATATCAAGAATGGAGGGAGTTGAAAAGGATCATGATTAGAGAGACTCAGGGGAAGATGTTGGTGGAAGGAAAGTGTACGACCAGGTGGGAGGGGCTTGCAACAGGGTCCAGAAGTGTTCTACCACAACTATTAAGTATGTCTTCATTACCCAGCACCAACTGCTTTTATGTGGGATAATAAGTATTCTAATATGAGATCTTTGCCCTCAATAGCCTTTCATTATTATTCAAAAGCTTTTAGAAATATGTTGAGATTAACTCTGTTTTTGATAAGATGTGGATGTTTCCCAGAAGTGGAAAAGAAAAAAAAGTGTCTGGGTGGTTGGGCCATAAGATCACAAACTGGCAGACAATATTTTACTCAGTAAGGTCTGAGAGTTTTTTGATACATTGGAAGGACACCTCTTGATCTTCCTTGATGATGAATTTGATGGTAAGGTAGACAACTATTACAGAGGCTCGGGCTGAAAGCTTTGTTGGTGGCGTGTAGGACTGACTAGACACAAAGGAAGAAACCCATGATAGGCTACTCATGGGAAACCACTTGGATGTCTAATGCAAACAGAAATACCAAAGAACAAAGACAGAGAAACATCAGAAAGGAACTCCAAAGCAACTACACACCAACTCTGTGGGAAAGTTGTCTTGATCTGTCATTGTTTGACACCCACCAATGACCATTGACCAATGACCATTGGTGGGTGTCAAACACTCATTCTGTAGTTATGTTTACTTACTTACATCAACCTTGACACCTACCCTAACAACCGCAACCCAACCTCACCAACACCAAACACCTTGGACAACGGCCATCCACCCAGTGAGTGTTGACTACTCTTCAAATAAAACTATTTTGAAGAATAACTGTACCTCTCAAAATGTAAAACACACATGCCATATCAGGAAGCAGTGTCACTTCCAGAAGACTATTTTAGACATGTGCAAAAGGATTTATGGTTCAAGTATTTTCATTTCAGCATATTTTGTCACAGAAATATTATAGAGTGAATATGTTTTTAATGAATTAAAAGTATTTCTATATTATAAAATTGCTTTCTGACCTTGTAGAAATGAGTTAGACTTTCCAGGACTGACTGGGGATATTCATATTTGTATTTCTGTGTTTTTTTTAAAGCTGTACATAAATGCTTTTAAGAAGTGAATCAGGGGGGCACCTGGGTGACTCAGTGACTTAAAGCCTCTGCCTTTGGCTCAGGTCATGGTCTCAGGGTCCTGGGATCGAGCCCCGCATCGGACTCTCCCCTCAGCGGGGAGCCTGCTTCCTCCTCTCTCTCTGCCTGCCTCTCTGACTACTTGTAATGTCTGTCTATCAAATAAATAAATAAAATCTTAAAAAAAAAAAAAAAAGAAGTGAATCAGGGGCACCCAGCTGGCTCTGTTGATGGAGCACGTGCCTCTTGATCTTGGGGTTGTAGATTCCAGCCCCATGTTGGGTGTAGAGATCACTTAAAAATAAAATCTTAAAAAAAAGAAGAAGGAAATTGAAAAAATGTTGCCTCTAACTTATCACTTGTACCCACATACTCTGCCTTTTCTCCTGCTACAACAGACAACCTCTCTATGCTCCTAACTAATGCCAAACTCAGCATTGGTGCACAAAATCTCATCCCTCGTGATTTAGCCCAGGGTGTTGTTCTGGCCGGTTCTACCCTCTCTCCTTTTTCATCAAGTTTTTTTCCCTCCGTGGATTACATCCAAGAGCATCAAAATTGTTCTCATTTCTTCCATTTCAAATACACCTTCTCTTGAAGCTACTTTCACCACCAGCCATTGCCCTATGTCTTTAATTCCCTTACAGCGAATTCCTCTGAAGAGGACAGTATTTCTGGCTCATATTCTGATCCAGTGTGAACATTCTTGTTAGGTGGCTTTCCACAGCATCTAGACCTAGACTTCTTCCATCATACGTGCTGCCATATTGTAGGTCTTAAGAGTCTTCTCCACTCAATCCATAGATGTGGAAAAGAGAGAAAGGACTGTGCCAGAACCGGAAGTGGTGCTCATCACCTCCACTCACACTGCATTGACCAGAAGTCAGTTATATGGTCACCCCAACTGCAGAAAAGCTGTGTGCTCCAAAGGAAGAAGGAAACACAGATACCCGTGATTATTAACACCAGGAGTCTTATCTCCATTATCCAGGCTACTTTAAAAAGGGCAAGACGGGGTGCCTGGGTGGCTCAGTGGTTTGAGGCCTCTGCCTTCAGCTCGGGTCATGATCCCAGAGTCCTGGGATCGAGTCCTGCATCGGGCTCCCTGCTCGGCAGGGAGCCTGCTTCTCCGTTTCTCTCTGCCTGCCTCTCTGCCTACTTGTGGTCTGTCTGTCAAATAAATAAATAAAATCTTAAAAAAAAAAAAAAAAAGAGCAAGACTTGGGGCACCTGGGTGGCTCAGTGGGTTAAGCCTCTGCCTTTGGCTCAAGTCATGATCCTAGGGTCTTGAAATCAAGCCCTGTGTCGGGGTCCCTGCTCAGTGGGGAGTCTGCTTCTCTCTCTCCCTCTGCTTCTCTCTCTCTTTCTCTCTCAAATAAATAAATAAATAAATAAATCTTAGAAGGTGGGGGCACTCTGTGTTAGCAACAGTTTTCCACACTTCTGCATAGTCTTGAGTCTGATCCCTCAATTTTCTGTCTATCCTTTAGTACCATCTTACTGTACTTCCCTCCTTAGCCATGGTCCATAATTACAATCACTCATGCAAGTACTTAAATTTGACCTTCCTCTTTCAGTCATTTCCACTATATAGAAACCCATCCCTCCAGATCACACTGTAATCTCACCAACCCAGCAGTCTATCTTAGCCACATTTACTGGCGGAAACTAGAACTTATATTTGTCCTGGTGAGAAGCTATATAAAATAGGCATCAATTATTTTAAATTGTTGGGGTACCAGGGTGGCTCGGTTGTTTAAAGCGTCTGACTCTTGATTCCAGGTCAGGTGATGATCTCAGCTCTGTACTGGGCTCCCTGCTCAGTCTGTTTGTCCCTCTCCTTCTGCTCTTCCCCCTGTTCACTCTTTCTCTCTTTTTCTCAAATAAATAAATAAAATCTTTTTAAAAAATATTTTATATTGTTGGCAGAAATACTACTTTATATTATGACCAAGATTATTTAACTTCCAGTTTATAGAAAATTTAGGGCATAAAAGGAAAAGTTATGTGACACCGGGAGAAAGTAAGCAGAAAAATCCAAAATATGAGACATACTAGAGAATCCAGTGTCTTCAGCATTTCACAATGTCACAAAAGAAAGACTGTTCTAGATTTAAAAAGAGACATAAGGGGTGTTACAGACAAATGCAACACATGGTTTTAGACTGGATTGGGTGACGGAGCCACAGGACCCGCAAGACCAAGCCCTAAGAAGAGAGCAATCTTCTTCAAGATTGAAGAGTAGTCTGATTTCTCATTCTTTCCTGACTCACTAAAAGAAGTATTTCAGATGAGTTAGAAAAGTTACTGAGAAATTACTGAACTCCTGCAGCTTCCATGAAGCACTCCATGTCTTGGGCAACTGAAACAGACACAGGCAGAACACTCATCTACTAACCCTCGCAATCTCCCCTAGGAGATACGCCCTTATTCCCCCACACACACTGGCCACCATCTACCCTGAGATCTTTTTTTTCTTTTTCCTCATCTGGTCATCTGTTTCCCTGAATATATCTCCTTTATTGTTATATACTTAGATTTACGATAGCATGTAGCAATTCATTTTGTTTAGTTTTTCAGCTTCTCTCTCTTTTTTTAAAGATTTTATTTATTGGGGCACCTGGGTGGCTCAGTGGGTTAAGCCTCTGCCTTCAGCTCAGGTCATGATCTCAGGGTGCTGGGATCGAGCTCCGCATTGGGCTCTTAGCTCAGTGGGGAGCCTGTTTTCCCCTCTCTTCCTGCCTGCCTCTCTGCCTACTTGTGATCTCTGTTAAAATAAAAAATAAAAAAGATTTCATTTATTTATTTATTTGAGATAGAAGAGAGCAAGAACAGGGGGCAGAGGGAGAAGCAGGCTCTGCGCTGGGCAGAGAGCCTGACCCAGGGCTCTATCCCAGGACCCTGGGATCATGACCTGAGCCAAAGGCAGATGCTTAACAGACTGAACCATCTAGGCACCCCTGGAAGGAGCTTTAAAAAACATATCGAACCCCAGGGCACCTGGGTGGCTCAGTCTGTTAAGCATCTGACTCTTGATTTCGGCTCAGGTCATGATCTCAGGGTGGTGAGATAGAGCCCTGTGTGAGGCTCCCCGCTCAGTGGGGAGTCTGCTTGAGATTCTCTCCCTTTTCCTCTACCCCTTTCCCTGCTCATGCTCTCTCTCTCTCTCACTCTCTCTCTCTGAAATAAATAAACAAATCCTTAAAAAAAATTGACCTCTACCTGGCTCAGTTGGTAGAGTGTGCAACTCTTGACCCTGGGGTGGTAAGTTCAAGCCCCACACTGGGCATAGCGCCTACTTAAATATATATATATATATATATATACACATATATATATATATATATATATGACCCATGGACTCCACCCTCACCTCAGAGATTCTGATTTAATTGGTCTGGGCTGTCTCCTGGACATCAGGATTCCTTAAAACTCATCCAGTGATTCCAGCGTTGAGAGCCACCGGCTGAGTTTGGTGTTTTCAAACTGTTAATGCAGCATGTAGGAATCTTGCTAAAATGCAGAGTCTGATTCAGTAGCTACTGGGGCCACTTTTGAAACTGAGTCCCTTATGAACCCAGTCACATCAGGAATTTCAATTCTCTTGTTTTCTAAAGCCAACTGGGAAATTCTTTCAAAATAGATTAAGGAGGGGTGCCTGGGTGGCTCAGTGGGTTAAGCCTCTGTCTTTGGCTTGGGTCATGATCTCGGGATCCTGGGATCGAGCCCCACATCAGGCTCTCTGTTTGGCAGGGAGACTGCTTCCCCCTCTCTCTCTGCCTGCCTTTCTGCCTACTTGAGATCCCTCTCTCTCCCTCTCTCTCTCTCTCTCTCTCTCTGTCAAATAAATAAATAAATAATCTTTTAAAAATCCTTAAAAATAAAAATAGATGAAGAAGTTTTAATGGTCTACCATCAGATATCCCCAGATGGCTCTAGAATTCTGCATTAGTAGTATGTTTGTACACTGACGGGAAAGATCTAGTATGGGGGGAAACAGACAGACAGTGGCCAAGAGTTCCCGGAGTCCCAGCCGGGATCAGAGAAGATGAGCTCAGGTACGAAGCAGGCTGTACCGGCCTTAGAAAGGAGCAGAGACATGTCATGCGAGGACTGTTTTATGATGCAGAACTAGAACGACTTTGCTTGTAGTTTCGGAGGAGGAAGGAAAATTTCCAAGATTCTTTTTACTAACAACTTTTTGTTAGGAAGGGCTGCATTCTCAAAGCTGAACACAGAAAAAGAAGCAATTTTGAGAAACTTGACATTGACAATGGAGGAAAAAAATTAAACTCTTAGAGAGCTTTTGAACTTTTTTCTCAATTCCAGCCCCTCCAGCAGTGTGGTTCTGCATCTTAAACTGAATGCTGAGAGTATAGAAAATTGTTTGAGAAAAAAGGATGATTCTGCACCTCTTGGAAAAGAATTCTCCTTGACACTGTTGGTGCATCTCTGTGAAAACAAAGGGTTCAAGCCTTGTTGCTTAGAACTGACAAAAATCCACGGGTCTATTTGCTTTCGGTTTGAGTCTCAGATATATTACGTATTATTTCTGTTAATGGCATTTCTGGGAAGACAGCTCCAACTTGTGTCCTAAATTTAATTCATGTCGAGTAATAAAGACATGACGTTTTTATGACTATAAAAGATAAAACAGATGCAGTCAATAATAATCAGTACTTAATGGGAAAGTTTGCTTAACTAGTCTAAACCTTTTTTCCCAAGTCACCATGAATGGGCACAGCCCGTTATCGCCATGTGAGATTCCTCATAAAGGAGTAAACAAATTTTGATAGGCGCACAAGTGCAATATGTCAGAGATTTTGCATTAAAAAGAACATAAGCTATTAAGTAGTCGGCTTTTGGTCAGATAAAACAAACAAAACTGTAAACTTTTGTGTATAAGCAAAAAATGTATACCTTTTTTGAGCAAATGTATGCCTGTAAAAAGTCATAACTATTGGGGTACCTGGGTGATTCGGTTGGTTAAGTGTCTGACTTCGGCTCAGGTCGTGACCTCAGGGTCCTGGAATGGAGCCCCACATCATCCCTCTCCCTCGCCCTTTGCCCCTCCCCCTGTTCGTTCTCTCCCTCTCTCTCTCAAATAAATAAATAAAATCTTTTTGGGACGCCTGGGTGGCTCAGTGGGTTAAGCCGCTGCCTATGGCTCAGGTCATGATCCCAGGATCCTGGGATCGAGTCCTGCATCGGGCTTCTCTGCTCGGCAGGGAGCCTGCTTCTCCCCTCCCCTCTCTGCCTGCCTCTCTGCCTACTTGTGTGATCTCTGTCAAATAAATAAATAAAATCTTAAATAATAATAATAATAATCCCTTTAAAAAAATAAATAAAATAAAATCTTTTTAAAAAGTCATAACTATAAGTTTTAACATTTCTATACTAAATAAAAAATATATTTTAAATCCTAACTATATCAAAGGCAATAAATAAAAATAGCATTAAAATAATGTAACTAACATGTTTAATAAGCAGCTCCTTTACTTTAAAGATTTATTTATTTATTTGAAAGAGAGAGAAAGAGGGGAAGAGTAAGTGTGATGGGGGGGGCAGAAGGAAAGGAGGGAGAGAGGAAGCCAACTTCCTGCTGAGCCTGGAGCTTGACATGGGGCTCGATCCCACATCCCTGAGATCATGAACTGACCCAAAACCAAGAGTCAGATGCTCGACCGACTCAGCCACCCACAGGCACCCCAGCAGCTCTTTTATTTTAGATACAGTATTGTTTAAGTAAGGTTGGCCTTCGTAGATGTGATTGAAAGCATATGGTCTTATATTTGGCTCATCTACAGCCAAAACAACGTTTCACTCTTTAATGCCTCTCTTCCAATTGAGTCTGTTTTCTCGTTCAAAGAAAAACATCTGGGGGCACCTGGGTGGCCCAGTGGGTTAAAGCCTCTGCCTTCAGCTCAGGTCATGATCTCAGGGTCCTGGGATAGAGCCCCATATTGGGCTCTCTGCTCAGCGAGGAGCCTGCTTCCTCCCCTCTCTCTGCCTGTCTCTCTACCTACTTGTGATCTCTGTCAAAAAAATAAATAAAATCTTTAAACAAAAATAAAAGATTTTATTAAATAAATAAATAAATAAGAAATTTTTAAGATGATGTGCAGTATGGGCTACCCGGCTGTCCTCGTTGGCAGAGCATGCGACTCTTGATCTCAGGCTCATGAATTCAAGCCCCGCATTCGGAGCAGAGCCTACTTAAAAAAATAAAATAAAAACAAAAAAAGAAAATGTACAGTGCTTTTTTTTTTTTAAGATTTTATTTATTTATTTTGTCAGGCAGAGAGAGAGTGCAGGAGCGAGCACAAGCAAACAGAGGCAGAGGGAGAAGCAGGTTCACCGCTGAGCAAGGAGCCCGCTGTGGGACTCGATCCCAGGACGCTGGGATCATGACCTGAGCCGAAGGCAGCCGCTTAACCAACTGAGCCACCCAGGCGTCCCTGTACAGTGCTTTTCACCTCCCATGTCCTCCATTCTTGACTAATTTGTCAAACCTTCTACTTCTTGGTCTCAGTAAAGCCTCAGTTTTACCCTCTCACTGATCTTATTCAAATTAAGAATTTCTTGACTTATTATTATTTTTAAAGAGTTTATGTATTTATTTGATAGAGAGAGCACAAGCCGGGGGAGCAGGAGAAGGAGAAGCAAGCTCCCTCCCTATTATAGCAGACACCCCTATTATTATTTTTAAAGTAGGCTCCACACCCAACATGGGGCTCAAACTCGAGATCGAGGGTCACATGCTGACTCTTGACTGAACTCCAGGTGCTCCAGGAGTTTCTTGACTTTTAACCCAAATTCCTAACTCACCTTTCTAACTTAACAGTATCTCCTGATTCTAATAATATCTGTACCTGTTACTCTATTGGCCTTGATATTCTAATTAAACTGACATTTGTCTTTCTAGAGATGTTTTAACTATTGTTTTTACCTTTATATTTTACTCTTTGTTTATATTTATTGAACACACATTGATTAAGAATATGTGATGGAGGATGAAAAAGGGGGACTAAATGTAACCCACTCTTTGAAGAACTTTGCAGGTTACAGGACAAGATGGTAGGTGCTTAGAGTGAGACATAGGTTTAAGAAAGAATTGCTCTTTTCAAATAGAATTTTGAGCATCTTTAAATGCTTAAGGCAATAACCCAACATTGTTGCAAGTTGCCTAAATTCGGTGTACAGTGAATTAAATTTTGATATGTTGCATTTCCTTATTAGTTCCATAGATTATCACAACCCCAACCCAACCCTAATAGCTACAGCAGAACAAAGGAGGGACACCTGGCTGGCTCAGTTGGTAGAGCATGCAAATATTGATCTGTGTACATGAGTTCCAGCCCCATGTTGCACATAGAGATTATTTTTTTTTAAGATTTTATTTATTTATTTGACGGACAGATCACAAGCAGGCAGAGAAGCAGGAAGGAGGGGGCGGGAAGCAGGCTCCCTGCTGAGCAGAGAGCCCGATGCGGGGCTCCATCCCAGGACCCTGGGATCATGACCTGAGCCAAAGGCAGAGGCTTTAACCCACCGAGCCACCCAGGCGCCGCGCACATAGAGATTATTAAAAAAAAAAAAAAAAAAAAAAAAAAAA